>PISX010000863.1:200482-231840 GCA_004024625.1 Mellivora capensis
TTGTTTTTCAGAGTCTATAGTCTCTCATGGTTCATCTCCCCCCCAGTTTCCCTCAACTCCCTTCTCCTCTCCATCTCCCCATGTCCTCCGTGTTATTTGTTATGCTCCACAAATAAGTGAAACCATATGATAATTGACTCTCTCTGCTTGACTTATTTCACTCAGCATAATCTCTTCCAGTCCCGTCCATGTTGCTGCAGTTTTTTTTTTTAAAGTGGACATGGAGGGGTGCCTGGCTGGCTCAGTTGGAGGCGCGTGTGACTCTTGATCTCAGGGTCCTGAGTTCGAGCCCCACACTGGGCATAGAGTTTACTTTAAAATAAACTACTGAAAAAAGAAAAAGTGGATTTGGAATTCAGAACAGAGGGAAGACAGAGGCAGGGCAGGTAGGAGGACGTCGGGAAGTGCTGCGGTGAGAAGGAAGCAGGTCTTCGCAGGCTGTGAGGCTGGCTCTGCCCGAGTTCGGGGTCTGGCCTGTGGCTGGTGAATGCTCGGCAGCAGAGCGGGTTTGCCCTGGGGCTCACTCTGCTTTACTCTTGACTTCACCTTCAGAGGGGCGCTCAGTCTGGGGGCCGGCCTGACTAAAGATACCCATGGCCCTGCCGTCTTCTTTGCCCACTTTTCCAGCACTTTCCCCCCCACCCGCCTCATACTCCACGGTCCACATTCTCTGTGCTTTGTTCCCTGCGTGGTTCCTGCTGTTTCCTCCCCTGAGGCACCTTCCCCCTCCCACCTGGCAAGTTGTGCAGTCCTGTCCCATCCTGAGGGGCCTCATGCTCCGGGTGGAGAGTACAAGTTCACCAGCCACGTCCAGCTTTGCTGCTCCTCCTGGCCGTGCCTCAGTTTCTTCCTGTGTAACATGAGATGGTAGTGCCCACCCTTGGGCGCTTTGAGGCTGGGGCCTGGAGGATCTGGTTTAGCATCCGCCTCAGCATGAGCTGAGGGCCCTGCATGGCCTTGGGGGCAGTCACCAGCTCCATGTCCCCAGGCCACTGTGCCCCGCTGGTCGCGGGTGCCGCATACATGTCCTTGTCGGGTTCATCTCTGGAAAATACCTGGAACTCCTTGGGAGCCAAGGACAGCCGCCTGGTGCTAGACCACTGAGCCCTGCAGGCTGGGCGTCCCGGCCTCCTGTCAGCAGGGCCAGCCCCCCCGTGGAGTAGCTTCCAGGCCCCGCAGCCCTGTCTGGCTCCCTGGTCTTACCTGACAACCAGCCAGGCTGCGGTGCAACGGGTGGTCATGGTGTGGTCTCCAAGGTAGAACCTCGAGCCCAGCGAGGCTGCCCTCCAGCTGGGCGCACCTGGCCTCCCTCTCTTTACCCAGGGTGCTGTGTTGGCCTCGTCTGTGAAATGCCCCCGGGGGGCTGCTGGGAGGGTCAGATCCAGGGAGATGGATCCTTCCGCTCAGTTCAGCCTCGGAAACTGCTGCCCTCGGGAAGCCCGCCTTCCCCCAGCGGTTTCCGACAACCACAGTGAGCCCAGACCCAGAGGGAATGGCACGTGGTGTCCGCAGTGGCCCGAGAAGCTCACTTAGGGGTCACTGGAGGAAAGGGGCCCCAGGGGACCTTCACATGGGGGGGCGCCCCCCCCCAGCGCTTGAGAGCAGACGGCCTCCTGCTCAGTGGTGGCAGCAGAAGGTGGGGTGACAGGAACGCCACTTCTGCCC
The DNA here is from genome assembly GCA_004024625.1 of Mellivora capensis. Lineage (NCBI taxonomy): Eukaryota > Metazoa > Chordata > Mammalia > Carnivora > Mustelidae > Mellivora > Mellivora capensis. Next base: position 202,148 of record PISX010000863.1, read on the forward strand.
CTCACCTGTCCCCGCTTTATTGCAGAGCTCCACGGAGGGGTCGGCCATCAAGGACCACGTGCTGAAGCACACCTTGCCGCTGGTGGGGCACCGCAAGACCTCCAACGACGGCAAGCGGTACACGCGGCGCCCCCTGGTGGTCGTCTACTACAGCGTGGACTTCAGCTTCGATTACAGAGCTGGTGAGTTACAGAGCTGGTGAGCCCCGCCGCGCGCTCACCCCGCCCCTCCCTCCCCGCCCCCGCCCCTCCTGCCTGCAGGGCCCTCGCATTTAGGAATCCTGCCCCCAGGCCCTTGCAGGCTGGTGGCTAGGGTGGAGTTATAATCCACGGCTTCAAGGTAGTTTTACTTCTATGGTGCCATCAAGCCCTTTTCTGGCCTGTGGGGAGCGTGGTGCAGAGTCCAGAACCCTCTCGGGGAGGAGGCCACCAAAGCCAGAGGCTTTCAGAGGCTGCACAGATGGGACTAGGCCAGTCACTAATCCTCAGGCAGGTGGGGGCTTATGTCATTGGCCCGGGATCCCGAGTGGTCGCGTCCGAACCCCGCCAGAAAGCCCTCCGGGAGTCAGGCACAGGCTAAGCTGAGGCCTCCTGCTCCACAGCCTCCGGGGGTCCCCTGCCTGGTGCTTTTGAGTGGGTCCACCTGCTTACAAAGGGGGCTTTTCAGAAATGCTTCTCCCTCCAAGTTAGGCCGAGCCTGGTCAGACAATCTGAACCCCAGGCTCTCTTTTTTTTTTTTTTTTAAGATTTTATGTATTTATTTGACAGAGATCACAAGCAGGCAGAGAGGCAGGCAGAGAGAGAGAGAGGGAAGCAGGCTCCCCACTGAGCAGAGAGCCCTATGCGGGGCTCCATCCCAGGACCCTGAGATCATGACCTGAGCTGAAGGCAGAGGCTTAACCCACTGAGCCACCAGGCGCCCCTGAACCACAGACTCTTCACCTTGATCTCTGTCGCTCAGCTCACAGTGCTCGCTCCCGTTTTAGCCACCCAGTTTTGGCGGAACAAAGTCCTGGAGGTGGCCAAGGACTTCCCCGAGTACACCTTTGCCGTGGCCGATGAGGACGACTTCGCCACGGAGGTGAAGGACCTGGGGCTCAGTGAGAGCGGGGAGGACGTCAACGCCGCCATCCTGGATGAGGGCGGGCGGAAGTTCGCCATGGAGCCTGACGACTTTGACTCTGACACCCTCCGGGAGTTTGTCAAAGCTTTCAAAAAAGGTGAGCCTTATTTTAAAAAATATTTTCTTTTTTTTTAAATCTTTTTTTTTAAGATTTTATTTATTTATTTGTCAGACAGAGCGAGAGAGAGAGCAAGCAAGCACAGGCAGACAGAGTGTCAGGCAGAGGCAGAGGGAGAAGCAGGCTCCCTGCCGAGCAAGGAGCCCCATGTGGGACTCGATCCCAGGACGCTGGGATCATGACTTGAGCCGAAGGCAGCCGCTTAACCAACTGAGCCACCCAGGCGTCCCTTAAAAAATATTTAAAGCAAAACAGTCTTTTGGACCTAGAAATAAGTTTTGTATACACAGAACACTTGTTTTGAGGCATTAGAATATCTTTATCGATCTGGTTGAGCCCAATGGTCCAGTTTCCTGGCGTGAGCCGAGTCGTGGGCAGACCTTGTCCTACCATCTGTCATGTTCTCTGTGCTTCTGGCCACGGAGGCTTCCCAGCCCTGGCCGCCAGCTCTCCTGGCAGCCCCTTTGTGCTGGGTGGCACCTCTCGTGGGACAGCCTTACTGGACAGGACCTGGTGGCCCATCAGGCTCCGGTGGGACCATCAGCATCCCCTCTGGCCTCTGGAGGGACTGGGAAGATAGAAGGGGTGAAGAGACTAGAGAAATCAGGGGGTCCGTGTGAGGTGGTAAGGTTCTACCTGGCGCTGGTACATTTGACTCGCCTGTCCCCCTGCATGTCAGGCCTGGCCTTATTGCCTGGTCCCGTCCGAGCTGCCAAGCCTAGGGCCTTCTCGGCACTCACCGTTCCCCTGCTTGCTTTCCTTGGCAGGAAAACTGAAGCCGGTTGTCAAATCCCAGCCGGTGCCCAAGAACAACAAGGGGCCTGTCAAAGTCGTGGTGGGGAAGACCTTTGACTCCATTGTGATGGACCCCAAGAAGGACGTCCTCATCGAATTCTACGCGCCCTGGTGCGGGCACTGCAAGCAGCTGGAGCCCGAGTACACCGCCCTCGGCAAGAAGTACAAGAACCACAAGAACCTGGTCATTGCCAAGATGGACGCCACGGCCAACGACATCAGCAACGACCGCTACAAAGTTGAGGGGTTCCCTACCATCTACTTCGCCCCCAGTGGGGACAAAAAGAACCCAGTTAAATTTGAGGACGGAAACAGAGATCTGGAACATTTGAGCAAGTTTGTAGAAGAACATGCCACAAAACTGAGCAGGACCAGGGAAGACCTTTGAAGGCCTTGAGTTGAGGTCTGGCGGGCGGGCGGGACCAGACACCGGAGCCCCCAGCGGCCAGTGGCCAGAGCCCCCAGCGAGCCATGCAGCTGGGGGGTTAACACAGGGCAGGATCTCTTTGGTTTTTAATTTTTTTTTTTTTTTTTTTTTATACTCTGGGGTTTCACCTCATGCTCTGAATACTGAATAGGTAAGAATGACTCTGTAGATTAGCCCAGATTTTTACAAAGGATACATCTATTTTTACCATTATTTGGGATGTGATTTTTTTTTTTTAACCTTCCGTTTTCTTTAATATATTTCTTCAAAGCAGATAAGTTGACTCTCTTCTGTGTGAATGTTTTTTCTTTTAATTTAAAATTTAAGAAAACATTTGCCAAATCATATTGATTTTTTTTTTTTTTTTTTTTGGCGTTTTATTTTACTGTTATCTGAGGAATTACCCGCTGGAGAAGATTTGACTGTCCATGTGCTTTAGCTTTCATTTCTTACTGTAATGCACAAGGAACTGTCACCAAGCACCCTGCCAAGGATGACATTCCAGCCCGACCTCTGGGCCACCACCCAGTTCTGAGAGAGCGGCACCTCTGTGCAGGACGGGGTGTCGCCGTGCCTTCTGTTTTCAAGCCAACGACCGCGGGGCGAGGAGGGGTTCCCAGGTCCCCCGGGCCCCGGGAGCCCAGTTCCAAGGTTTAACCTTGGGGTGAGAGAGGCCCCCGACCTGGGATAGGCAGCCCCACCTCTTCGGAATCAGTACAGCCTGAGGAGAGGTGACCTAGGGCACAGGTGGTATGTTAGGGTGATGGAAGAGAGAGGGTAAGCTGTCATGATGGAATAAAACAATTACTGAAAATTGAGCTTCATAATCGTGTTAGAGAACATCTCCATTCTGGAGCCTCGGCTGAGTTGAGGACCTGGTCTTGGTGGGGAGGGCTGGCCGTCCTGCGGGTGCACGTTGCCTCCGGCACCTGACCATCCAGGCTTTGGGGTATCCTCGTGACCAGGTACAGGCCATTGGGGGTCTCCACTCCTGGCATGTGGAGGTGAGTGGTGACAGGGACAGAGGCTGTGGAAACTGCTCCGAGCACTTGTTGGCGGGGGGGGGGGGGGTGCACAGGGCAGGAAGGGGACAGGGTGGGAAGCTGGGGCAGCCCTGACACTGAGGTCCTGGGGGATTCGTGGGTGACGGGAGCTTCGTCCCAGTGGTTCCGTTCATCAGCACCTGCCGCCTCCACCTCCCCTCTCCTGGCGGCAGCTCTTCCAGCAGCAGTGTGTGATCTGGGCGGGGGCTGGCTGGGGGACAGGAAGCAGGTCCTGGGGAGGGATGGCTTAGGTGAGCCTTCCTGGACGAACTGCTTTCCAGTTGAGTCAGGCATAGGCGGACAGGTCCTTTCAGCTGTGGGAGGACGGTTGCGTCTGGTAAGTTCTTAGCATGGCCAGTGTGACAGGAGGTCTGTACCCCGCTCTGTGTCCTCTTCCATGGCGAGCACATGGGCCTTCCCTCAGGGACTTGCTGTCAGAAGACTCAGGAGGGAAGATGGGTCTGGGGCTTGCAGGCCTTCATCTGGCATGGTCAGGAGAACAGAGCAGTGGCTTTCCTGGGGCTTCTAGGTGAGTCGGAGAGATGTCACGCAGTCCATGCAAGGCCCAGAGGAAGAGGCCTGGGCTCTTGGAGTAAGGCGTGGCCTCCTCTGAATTGGTGTGTCCAGAAAAGCCCTTTTTTCTAAAGTGATGTGTGAGCTGAGACCTTGAGCTTGAGCCTGGTGAAGGGTAGGGCTAAGTCTCGATTCTCAGTGTGGTCCTGGGCCCTGCAGCATGGCCCTCCCAGGATGTTTGTCAGAAATGCAGAATCTCAGGCTGCCCGCCCCCACCCCCCAACCTAAGAAACCGGAATCTACATTTTTCTTAAGATTTTATTTTTAAGTAATCACTACACCCAATGTGGGGCTTGAACTTAAAACCCTGAGATCGAAAGTCTCGTGCTCTACTGAGTCGGCCAGTTACCCCTCAGAATCCCAGGAGGTTCTCGTCATTGAAGTTCGAGGAACACCAGGCAAAGGCCCTGAGGCAGAAGTCAAGATGCGTCCAGTTCTGAAACCCGGAAACCGAATTGCCAGAGAGGGATCTTGACCGTCGGGTCTGGCCCTACGTTGACTGTAGAAAGTCGGGCCTCTGGGAGATACCCGACCCCAGCTGGGTCCAGGAGCTTGTAGAGCGAGGAGCTAGGCAGGAGGGGATAACCGTCCGTGTGAGCAGGGCCGTGGTGAGGAGTGGGTGTGGGGGGTGGGAGCCCGGGGAGCTGCACGGTCCAAACCGGGGATCTGAGAGATGGCAGAGGTGAACTTCCCATCGCGCTCGTGAGCGGACAGGCATCAAGCAGCTGGGCCCAGGCCAGGAAGTCCGGAGTTTGACCTTCCCTGAGCATCCTGGTGGGGAACCGCGGCTGACATAGGGATACGGTATGATCAGATGGAAATTCGGGTAATGAGAGTGACAATTGATACCAGGGGACACTAGGCAAAAGCCAGACCCCGTGCTCGGAAATGTTGCCAGGTCGCGGGCTGCAGTGGTCTGTGAGGCGGGGAACGCTGCGCTCATTTCTCAGCGAAGGAAGGAGGGTAGGTGGGGTGGGCTAGCCCCGGGCACGTGCAGAGCGGGCTTTGGGGGCAGGCCCCCCAGTCCCTGGGCTGTGGCCTCCCCCTAGTAGAAAACCCGGTCTGGTCGCAAGGGAGCCAGGGCGGGCTGCAGGGACATGGCTGCGTATGGGGAACCGGCTCTAGCGGGCTAAGTACAGGGGCTCCCGGGCCTGGGGCAGATGGGAAGTTGAGGGTGGGCGAGGACCCCAGAAGCCAGTGTGACATCCAGGTCTCTGAGCTGACGTTTTGTTAACTAGGGAACGTCTCAAGCATGCACAGAAACGAGAACTGTGTCCCCAAGCCCCCCGCACCCCACCCAGTTGAACAAGGACCAAAAGTTTGCTGCGTCTGCTTTACCTGTGGGTCCCCCTTCTTTCCTCAAATGACCTATCCCAGGCCCGTCCTTTCACCCCTGCCCACCTGAGAATGCTTTTCCTATAGAAACACAGTATCTTACCGCAGCTGCTGAAATAAGGGATTTCACGTCATACCTAATCCGTGATCAGATGTGCCCGATTGTCCCCCAAATGGCTCTTCTCTGTCAATCTGTGAGGCTCCTCAGCGAGCAGGATCTGTGCTCTGGGTCTGTCTCTTGTGCCCCCACCCCCCGCCCCGTGGGCTTCTCCCTGAAGCTCGCACGCAGCGGAAGCTGTTCGTATCGCGTGCACAGATCTGAGGAATGTTCGGTGTTCACGGTCTCGGCGGCGTTTCTGGGAGGTGCTTAGAGACTTGGAGAGATCTGGGCATGGGAAACTGTACCAAATCCTGAAGACCGAGCCCAGGCGCGGGGGGCTGGGAGCCTGCTAGGAATCCAGGACGGGCTTGTGCTGTTGTCCAAGCCCTAAGCCAGGCTGACACTTCCTCTAGTTGTGGGACTCTGGCCAAGTTACCTAAGTCCTGTCGGGGCTGATGCTCCCGTCTGGAGGATGAAGACGGGCCTTTGCAGGGGAGCGTTAAGGGCCTGGCGCTGTATCACGTGCACAGGCTCAGCTCGCCTCTGGCACGAGCTGATCGCAGGTAGGACCAGCTGATCGCAGGTAGGACCAGCTGATCGCAGGTAGGACCAGGTAGGACGGTGCTGCCGAGGCGTGAGTTCCCGCTCACCAAGGCGAACCACTCCTAGAAGCGGTCTCTCCAACCGCGAGGGCGCCAACTTAATGATGGTTTTCCCGGTGCATAAAAGAGGCAGTTGGTGAACAGAACATCAGGCACGAACGCGAAGCTGGGCAGAGCTCTGAAATGCTAAATTTGAGGCCTTTTTTTTCCATTTTTGTGGGAAATGCTCCTCTCTTTATCTCTCTGGCCTACTCGGATGGGCCCACTGACTGTGCGTTGTGCATACAAGGTAGACCCTAAACAGAGGGTTTGGGTCTGTTGGTGCGTAGGAAATGCAGATTCTTCGTGGACCCCAGTTCTGGCCAATGGAATCAGGTCCGGCAGGATTGGACCCCAGTAGCAGTTTTCAGAAGTTCCCAAATACAGTCACATCTCCCCTTGAAATGCAGGCAGGACAGGGATCATATAACTAAGCCAATGGAGGTCAGGGAGATGAAGTCATTTGCCCAAAGCCAGCAAATCGGCAAGTCGGAACTAGAAGTCAGAACCGGTGTTTTTCCAAGGCCCCAACATTTCCCAGGATGTGTTGGAAGGACATTTCTGAAGGGGATTAATAAATGCTCCATTAAAGACATATTGTGTTAATAACTGGCTTGGGAAATACTAGAACTTAAAAAAAAAAAACAAACACCTTAAATGGGGATCTTGTTGAAGGAGCTCTCCAAGCCTCCCTGAGCGTTCCTGGGACTCTGCGGAAGGATGGACTTGACCTGGCTTCTTTAGCATGAAGCACACAGGCCCACGGAGCTGTGTGGTGACCCCCTCTCCCCTGGCCCATTCCTGGGGCCCCGAGGAAGCACCAGTACTTTGCTTAACCCCCGTCCTCCCCCATCAATGTGGACGGGCCCTGGGGTGAAGGAGGTGGGCCAGGAAGTGCCCCGGGAGCCCAAGAACAAACCTGACCCTGAGCCCATCCATGGTGGGTTACTGGTGTACCCCTGGGTCTTCCAAAGAGCCTTTCTGCTGGGGGGAAGGGACTAATCCCCGAGGGCACATAACCATGACAGCGACTCCTCAGGCACCTTGATGGAGGTAAGACGTCTCATTGAAATGCATCTGGTTCCCACAGGAGGGTTGGCTAGCTGTGTCACGAGCACGCGGCTTGGGAAAGCTGCTCCCATGAGATGCTGGGGAGGGGGGGGTGGCGGGGGGCACCAGGTCTGAGCACACAATAATGACACACTGAACGAAGGAAGGAAGGACCAGACCCCTAGGTCGACCAGGCTCGAGGACCAGGCAGGGCCGGGCTCTGTGGGCCCCTCCTCCCCTTCGGCTCCCACAGCTCACCCTGCCCTTGGTGCGGCCCCAGAGTGAGCACAGTTCCCCAATGCAATGTGTTCCCACCTCGATTATGGAGATGCCCTGGTAGAGAAGGGGAAGGACAAAGGACCACTTGTTCGTAAAATGGAGAAGGGGACCTGTTAGAAAGTGACGGCTATTGCTTGCAGAAGGAATCCTGTGGGAAAGGAGCCCTCTGGGTTCTTTCCAGCTTTTCTTATCTATAAAAAGGAAGGGTGAGCTCAGCTCAGGTTGGACTGAAAACGGACACCTTGATCACAGGTGTATAGGAATCACGAATCCTACCTTTCCCTGCCTGCTACAAGAATGTTCTGCCCCGGAATCACAGATGACTAGGGTTGGCTGGAGACTTGAGGGAGCCTCAAGGTCAGAGGTCGAAAACTCCAGTGTTCCAGGGGCCTGACAGGCCAGTTAACTCCCCATATGGGCGATAGGGAGCGGCGGTGACTGGGGCACACTGCAATTCTCTCCCACTTGAAGGGGGTACTTGGTGTCTGTCGAATCTAGGCCTGCTGTTGTTGTTCTGATATATGTATATATATATATATATATTTTTTTTTTTTTTTAAAGATTTTATTTATTTATTTGACAGAGATGACAAGTAGGCAGAGAGGCAGGCAGAGAGAGAAGGAAGCAGGGTCCCCACTGAGTAGAGAGCCCGACATGGGGCTCGATCCCAAGACCCTGGGATCATGACCTGAGCCGAAGGCAGAGGCTTTAACCCACTGAGCCACACAGGCGCCCCCTGATATATATATTTTTTAAGATTTTATTTATTTATTTGACACAGAGAGAGAGATCACAAGTTAGGCAGAGAGAGAGGGGGAAGCAGGCTCCCCGCTGAGCAGAAAGCCCAATGCAGGGCTCGATCCCAAGACCCTGAGATCATGACCTGAGCCGAAGGCAGAGGCTTAACCCACCGAGCCACCCAGGCACCCCCTGATATATATATATATTTTTTTTTTTTAATTTTTTTTTTTTTTTTAAAGAAAAGCCAGAATTTCAATGGCAATCTCCCAGTTTTCCAGTGTTGGATCTACTTCTGATTGTGGTAGCAAGACTATGTGGACCAAAGGAAAGGCTTCTGAGGGCCGGATTCCGTTAGAGACGCAGACCTCAGTAAAACCCCTCTTCGTTTTTCCTGCTTTTTAGTCATGAGGAACAAACTAGCACAGAGGATTCCCTGCGTGTAACAAAGTCTTCAAAACCAAGTTTGTTCAGAAAAGCTGGAGATTTCAGTCTGGCATTGGAACTTGGGCAGAGTTTGGATGTGGACGTGGATTGGTGGGACGGGGTAGGGTCTGTGCTTCACATTGGAACACAGGAAGGCTGCTGGGCCAGGCCGGAGCGCTCCCTTTAATGGGTCCCCTCACTCTAGTGCCCCCCCCCACCAGGTGGCATCATGCTGGTCAGTTTTCCTATTACTCCTCTGCCCCTGTGGACCACCCCCACAGGGAGACCAGGCCTACCACATTCGTTACCACTGCCCTCTGCTCACCCCAACACTAGTTTGGGTCATCAAAACAGCAACAGTTCCCTGGGGGCTGGACTGGCTAGCGGGGCTCCACATCCATCCACTGTTCCTGCCCAAACCCTGACCCTTCTCACTCCCTCCTTTTTAGGAACTGAGGTCTAGAGAAGAGATAGGCTTGCCCAAGTCACAGAGGCGGCCCAGGGCGCTTCCAAATATCCAATCCCACAAACGGTTTGAAGCTTCTGTCTGTGCGTTCTGTTTCAAGGCCTGGCATTTCTAGGCTTTCCATCATTGCTGATTTAGCATGGGGTGTTGACTCTGCTGTCCCCTTCACTGCCACCAGCCCAGGCTCCTGAGGCCATGACCTTGTGGCTGCCAGGCTCCCAGCCTCCTCAGGTGGCCCTGCAATTGTCACTCTGGTCACAGACTGAAGTGTCTCCACCTCCCCTCTGTCCTTTCTTCCCGGCTCCCCTTCCTCTGGGTTTGAAAACCAAAGGAGGGGGGAGGGAGTCGTGTTTTTTCCAGAAAGGGTCTGCTTACAATACACAGTTGTCCCCTAGGAGGTCAGAGAATGCCAGCCTGGCTCTTCGAGGAAAGTTCCTGAGTCCAGGAGCCTCTCGAGGGGACCCAGTCACCTAGCCTGCTGCCTGTGGCCCGTCCCTCTGCTCTGTGAGGCTCTGTTTCTAAGGAAGACAGATATGGGGACCAAGAAGGGTCTCCTTCATGAAAAGCAGGAGGGAATCCATGAGGGAGAGAAGCCCAAAGTTGAGGCCCTGGAAAGGAGATGGCCCGTTCAAATTCCAGAGGAGTCAGGAGGGTTTTTTTTTTCTAGGCTTTAACTCTCCCGCGTGAGCTAGGAAGTGATGCCTCGGATGGAAAGGGGAGCACCAGAAAGTCCTCTCGAAGCTACCGAAGAGTCCTATCCCCACACACGCCAACATCAGCGGCTGGCCGGTGGGAGCACCTTGTGTGGGACTGTGGGGAGACGGGGGAGGCAGGCCCTGGAGTTTTGAAGGATTAAGAGGAAACTTGCCAAGCCACAGACACAAGCTCTCAGGGAAGAGGGGCCCCCAAGTTTACGTCCACGAGGCCATGACAGCCGGGACTCAGGGCTCCGGGCCTGGCTTGCCTGGGGGTGGCAGTTGTCTGCAGCTGAGGGGCTGAGAACGGCGATCTGGGGGCCTCAGCAGGGAGCACCCAAGTGGGTCCATCCTCTCTCCTGCCCAAGCAGTGATCCGTTCAGATAAGGCAGATTCAAGCGAGAGCCAGGGCTATGGACTGAATGTTTGTGTCCCCCTAAAACCCACATGGTGAAGCCCTGAGCCCCAAGAGGATGGCCTTTGGGCAGTGGGGGTTTGAGGAGAAGTAGATTTAGATGAGGGCATGGGTGGGACCCCACAATAGGATTATGTCCTTGTGGGAAGAGGAAGAGACGCGAGCTTTCTCTCTCCCCCATTCGAGGACACAGGGAGAAGGTGGCCATCCACAAGCCAGGACGAGCCATCTCACCAGGAACCAATCCTGATGGCGCCCTGATCTTGGACTTGCAGCCTGCAGGACCGGGAGAAGCACATGCTGTTGTTTAAGCCCCCAGCGGGTGGTGAGTGCTTATAGCTCCCGAGTGAGTCAGTAAAACAGCGCAGTGGTTGACTTGAACTGACCCTCAGGCAGGGGGCCACTGAGGCCCTCAGGGTCTGCCAGCGGCGTGCCACGGACCCTCCCGGGACTGTGGAAGCCCTGGGGCAGGGGGTGTTGTTTTATTTCATTTTGTTGTTGCTGGTAATTTAGTTTTATTTTCCCAGTTCAAAGTCAAGAGGGGCTTAAGGAGAGACATTTGATTTCCAGCTAACCCTCTGGGGGGCGGGGTCATAAGAAGAAGACTTCTCTGTATGCCAGTTTTTCATATTCATATGATTTTTTAAAAATATTTATTTGAGAGAGAGAGAGAGAGAGAACGAGTGGGAGAAGGGCAGAGGGTGAAGCAGACTCCCCGCTGAACAAAGGCCCCATGTGGGACTCGATGGATCCCCCGGGTACCCCATTCAAACCGATTTTAAGGGTCCCCCCTCCACTCCAGTTTTATTTGAGGAACGCAAAGGCCCTGAGGCAGAAGTCAAGATGCGTCCAGTTCTGAAACCCAGAAACTGAATTGCCAGAGAGGGATCTTGACCGTCGGGTCTGGCCCTACGTTGACTGTAGAAAGTCGGGCCCCTGGGAGAGACCCGGCCCCAGCTGGGTCCAGGAGCTTGTAGAGCGAGGAGCTAGGCAGGAGGGGATAACCGTCCGTGTGAGCGGGGCCGTGGTGAGGAGTGGGTGTGGGGGGTGGGAGCCCGGGGAGCCGCAGGGTCCGAACCAGGGAGCTGAGAGATGGCAGAGGTGAACTTCCCATCGCGCTCGTGAGCGGACAGGCATCAAGCAGCTGGGCCTGGGCCAGCAACACACAAGGAGGCAACAAGCAGCTCAGACACAGGAGTGTGGAGAAAGGTCTGTAACCTAGTACCTCCACTGTTTACTTAAGATAACATTAAGAAGTGACTGCATCACCTCCAGGGACCTGCCCCCTACAGGTGCCCCCCCCCCCCCCCCCCCCCCCCCCCCCCCCCCCGCCTCTGGTCCCGCCTCTGGTCCGGCTCACAGATATCCAAGGAGGGAAGGAGGGAAGGAAGGAAAGGAGGAAGGACCTGCCTACTTTGCAGGGTTGATGAGGCCGCAAGTCCAAGGTCAAGGAAACACAGACCTTACAAATGACCCCAGAGGAGGGTTTCCAGCCAGCAGGACAGGGTGGAAGGTGACAGGGAAGCAGGGAGGTCAGTGGACAGGGCGTGCCGGGCCAGGAATCGTAGACTCCCTGGTCCAGACCCAGCCTGCCACTGCCCACCTAGTTACTGATGGGGACAACCCCCAAACCACTTCCAGCCTCATTTGTCTCAGCCATAAGACTAGAAAAAACATTGCCAACCCTACGCCTTCACAGGTTTGTCATGAGGACCAAATCGAATGGCTATGGTTTGTTGAAAGCATTTTTTAACATTGAGGTAGAATTCACAGAACATAAAATTGACTTTTTAAGGGAAGAATTCCATGGTATTTTGCACACTCGCAATGTTGTCCTGCCACGACTTCCACCTAGTCCCAACACGTGTTATTCGCCTGGGAAGGAAGCTCCATGTTCCTTATGCCGTCATTCCCGCAGTGCCTACCAAGCACCAGTCTGCATTCCGTCCCTGTGGATTTACTTATTCTGGAATCTTCCATGATGGAATCCTCCACGGTGGGACCTTTTGTGCTTGATTCCTTCCACCCAGTGTGATGTTTTCACAGTTCATCCAAGTGGTAACAGGTGTCCTTTCTCCTTATGGTTGAATAATTTCCCACCGGAGGGACATTGCATGTTGTGGCGATCCATTCATGCTCTGATGGACGCTCAGAGTGTTTCCATGTGTCCGCCACTGTGAAAAGTGGGGCTGGGAATGTGTGTGTGTGTGTGTGTATTGGAGTGCCTCCCTGCAACCGTGTGGGGTATCTACCTAGACGTGGACTTCTGGGTTGTGCGGTAGCTCATGTTTAACTCTCTGGGAACCATCACCCTGTTACGTTGAAAGCGTTTTTGTGAAGTCGAGAACGTGCAAGGAAGTGTGTATCACCACCTCGGTCCCTGTCCCCTGGGTACACTCTAGTTTGCCATGTTGTCTTTTTAAAAATTGTCCCCTGGGCTTTGGGTACCTCCTGACCGGAGCATATCTCAGGAACAGTGACAGCCGATTTCTGCGTAACTAGGCTAGTATTTGCATTTTTACTTTGTGACATTCTCTTATCTGGTATCTGCCCGGACTTTTTTTTTTTTAACTGAAAAGGGGAACTTCAGCTGTGTTCATTTGTGTCCATTATATTGTTAGTTTGTATCAGGAACTGAGTCACAAGCAAGGTAAGTGACTCATCCAAAGACAGATGGCCAGTAGATGGTCAAATCTAGGACTGGGATGATGGGATACGAGCCCATGGTGTAAATCCCTGGTGTCTCCCTGATTCTCAGAGCATGTTGTCGACGGTGCCATCAGTCTAGGGCCATCTTCATTCATGTGGTTGACAAAAACAGGTTAGACAGGATCTGGCCAAGGAACAGCCCCATGGCACAGTGCCAGCACCCCTCTCCCAGGATGGCACCCACCCCTATCAGCAGCCTCTGAGCCTGACTGTGGGTCAGGCTTCCAGCCCCCCAAACCCAACCCACACAAAGGCACAGTAAGAGATGTAACCAGTTGAGTATGACACCAATTGTAAAACAGAAATTAACTATTTCCCTGTGTGGCTTTTTCTTGTTAATTTCAACTGGGCTCCCAGTATATATATATATCCACCTCCTTAGTAACCCACTCTAGAATCTTGGTAGAAAGGAACAGGACTTTACAGGTTGTCTATAATTTATGAAACTCTTACTCTCTTTTCTTCTCTTGAAAATTAAGGTATTTCCCTGTGTCTAGTTTCCTGGGGTTAATTCTCTTTAATCCCATTTATTCATTCAATCAGCATTTTGTTGAGCACCTGTTATATGCCAGACATCGCACTAGGCACCAAAAGGAATCATACAGGGATTCTGCTTTCCCATCAGCACCCAGGGGCGTGTGTTGTCTGGGCAGGGAGCTGCCTGCCCTCCTGCCCCCGGAATGCTCTCTTATAGTTCTGCTCTTCCCAGGGAGCAAAACAGAGCTGTGAACTCTGCTGCCCTCTACCTCCTGTTCCAGAATATTCCTGCCCTTGTTGCTCCAGATTCCTTTCCGTCTTGCTGTTTTTTGCATTGAAGTCAAACTGGGTCTTTCTGAGGTTGGCCTGACACTTGTACACAAATCTGTTCTACTTGCCTTCCCATACTCATCGCTGCTTCTGACCGTGGGCTTCTCTGCTTTGTCCCTTTGATTTCTGAAGTTCTAAGCAGCGTCCAAGGGTTTGGGGATGTTTCAGATGCCCCCTCCTCCTGTTGCTGTAGTGGTTTCTGTTTTCTCAGTTGGGTTTTTGTAGGAGGAGGAGATTCGGTATCGTGGGCTGCCGGGGTGGGGGGGGGGGCATCTCTGCCCTTCTGGAAGGAAGCGACTGCCAGAATGGAAGAGCGGCCGCTTCCAGGGGGTGCAGCTCTGCACCACCCTGCAGACCCCGGCAAGCAGAGACTACCCCCTCCACGTCGGGGTTTCCTCCCCACCTCAAGGGGCTGTCCCACGGGTCACATGGTGTAAACAGCCAAAGGAGGTCAGCGCTGATTGGGCAGCTCTTCCAGAACCCTGGGCTGGCTGACATTCCAGACAAACAGGACTTGAAAAGAGACGCCCTAGTGACGAGATGCTAATTTTATATTCTCTTTCCCAGGATGCTCGGCAGTGCTTCTGATTCTGGTTGTTAAATACATTTATGCTAGCTATTATAACTAGGTGCACTGAGGGACTGTTAAAGGATGCATATAATCGATACTATGAGTATAATTATTTATGGACAATGACCAAAATGTCACTGTAAGCTTAAAATGAGCAAATATTGGAACCTTAAATACTTCAAGCAGTAATTGTGCTTTCGGCTGGTCCGAAGGTAGTGAGTTATCTCAATTGATTGTTCACAGTCAGTTACAGATTGAACTCCTTGTTCTACTCTTTCCCCCCTTCTCACTACTGCACTTGACTAGTCTTTTGCTGAGTCTCCCTCCCCTCACCATATTTGCATGGAGCACTGGGTGTGGTGTAAAACTATGAACTCTGTTACGCTGAAAAGAAATTAAAAAAAAAAAAAAAAATTTCAAGTCAAGGGGCCATTGGGTGGCTCGGCGGGTTGAGTCTCTGCCGTGGGCTCAGGTCATGATCTCAGGATCCTGGGATCGAGTCCCCCAACGGGCCCTCTGCTCGGCAGGGAGCCTGCTTCCCCCTTTCTCTGCCTGCCTCTCTGCCTACCTGTGAGCTCTCGTCAAATACATAAATAAAATCCTAAAAAAAAAAAAAAAAAAAAATTAAGTCAACACTACCAAGTAGTGCTGCTATGTTTGTATCATTGAGGTAAGGGCTGGAAATAAAAAACAGTATTACAAAATATAGTCCTTCACCTTTAGGACCTAATGATGAGTTTGGGGAAGCCCTCTTCCCTGCCCCCCAAATCAAATAGAGATGATAAGGTGGTACATATATTCTAAGAGATCAAGGAAAGGAAATAAAAAGGCTTTTATTTTTCTCACTTTTTAATAGTGTCTTTTTAATTCAACAAATCTTTATTGAATACCTGTTACCTGCCAGTAACTTTTTTTCTTCTCCAATGTTTATTTAATTCTAGTTAGTTACCATGCTGTTCAGTGATGAATTCAGTGATTCATCACTTACAAACAGCACCCAGTGCTCATCACGCCAAATGTCCTCCCTAATCTCCATCACCTCTCCAGCCCACCTCCCACCCACCTCCCTCCATCAACCCTCAGTATGTTCTCTAGCATAAAGAGTCTTTAATGGTTTGTTTCCTTCTCTTTCTGTTTCCCCTCCTTCCCCGTGTTCATCTGTTTTGTTTCTTAAATTCCACATGTGAGTGAAATCATATGGTATTTGTTTTTCTCTGACTTATTTCACTTAGCAGAACGCACAGCTCCATCTGTGTTGTTGCAAATGACGAGATTTCATTCTTTTTGATGGCTGAGTAACATTCCATTGTACAGACATACACCCTGTCTTGATCCGTTCATCAGTGGAGGAACATGGGCTGCTTCCACGGTTTGGTATTGCAGACGATGCCATTGTAAACATCCGGGGCAAGTGCCCATTGAATCCTTATTTTGGGGTCGTTTGGGTGAATGCCTAGTAGTGCTGTTGCTGGATTATCGGGGGGTTCTATTTTAGAGAGGGGTTTCATTTGATTTTTGCATTCCTTATGTCATTTGCAAACCAAACCAAACACCAAAGGAAAAGTCTTTGAGGATGTGCCAGGATTTTTAAATGTGTTGAGTATCCGCAGAATGAGAGACTAATATTTGATGACGCAACACTTAACAGGTGAAATTAGGAGACATTTCAAAGTTGACAATCCCGTTAAGTTTGGAAGACAGAGATATGGACATTCTTAAGGAGGAAACATTTAGGAAGAAGAAAAACCAAGTCCGGGAGTCTGGGAACAGACACGAAGGTAGAGAAGGGAGGGGATACTGTGGGACACTCAGGTGGGGCTTCGGAGTCCCTTTGTCATCCTGGTTCTGCCCCTTACATTCTTGTGTAACCTTGGGACCCACTCAGCTGCCTCCTCATCTGCAAGCAGGGGTCATGACAGTGTCACCTTTCTCCTTTACTAAATGGGAGTGCAGGGCCACCTGGGCGGCTCAGTGGGTTAAGCCTCTGCCTTTGGCTCAGGTCATGATCTCAGGGTCTTGGGATCGAGCCCCGCATTGACTCTCTGCTTGGCAGGGAGCCTGTTTCCCCCACTCTCTCTGCCTGGTTCTCTGCTTACTTGTGATCTCGCTGTCAAAAAAATAAATAGATAAATGGAAGTGTAGGTCCTTTTTTTTTTTTTTTTTAAGATTTTATGTATTTATTTGATAGAGCCAAAAGGACAGGGAGAACCAGAAGCAGGCTGCCCACTGACAGAGAGCGGGATGCGGGGCTCCATCCAGAGACCCTGGGATCGTGACCTGCGTGGAGAGCAGGCACTTAACGGACTGAGCCACCCAAGCACCCCAGAAGTGTAATTCCTAACAGGGTCAGAAGCAAGGTGTAGTGCCATATGCCGGCCACAAATGTGTATCTAATAAAGGAAGCTATTTGGTTTGTTCTCAGAGGTTCTCATAGGTGTAGGCAATCCGAGAACACGCTGGATTTCCCTAGTGCTTCCGTGAGCACTGTCTTGTGGAGTCTCAAGGTGACCCCACAGGGAGGTAAGGCAGTTTTAAGAGCAGCACCGTAGGATTTAGAGACCAAGGGCTCCGGTGGGTGTTCTCAATCTAAATCTCATGCCCTCTCCTATACACCGCACTGCTTCCTTGGTAATAGATACACACATACGAGGTGGACCACCTTACCTACAGTGGCTTGTTCAAGCCAATTGATTATGCTATGATCATACACCAGCAATTAACACAGGATTATCATGGCTGAAGAATAATGAGTAATACTCTGAGGAAACAAGGGTCTGCTGGCCATGGCCAAATGCTCTACACTTGCCAAAGAAAACCCATTGTTTGTATTGTATTTTATAGGAAGCAAAATATGTTCATATTATTTATTTCACAATATTCTTTACAACCCATTTAGGTTAGTGTGGCAGACATTACCATTTCACAAATGAAGAAACTGAGCCTCTGAGAACACATGGGTAGCTCAGGGCCCACCACAGAGTTCATTACTTGTGGGGCCAACATACCTTTTCTTCTTCAAAAGCTCTCTCTGCTACCCCACAATGAAAAACCCACAAAGTGGCATGCCTGGGTAGCTCAGTCTGTTAAGCCTCCAACTCTTGATTTTGGCTCAGGTCATGAGCTCAGGGTCCTGGGATGGAGCCCTGCAACGGCTCCACGCTCACGTGGGAGTCCGGTTGGGATTCTCTCCTTCCCCCCACACTTGGTCTCTCTCTCTAAAATAATAAATAAATCATTAAAAAAAAACACACCCTGACAAACAATGGCAACAAAGCCATAAATCAACTGCTGTGGTGTCCCAATCAATGGAAACATGGCCTTCAAATGCAAATCTAGAGCAACTCTAGATAGGCCGGTAATAAAATGAGACCGGGTTCAGGGGATATAAGTAATTGATGGTGGAATAAACGTGAACAGGAACACAGAGGAACTTGAGAGCAGAGTCAATTTCTCGGACCCTAGGAAAATCTCATCCTGTAGGCTAGGGGACTGCACAACCACGTCAGTCTTGAGATGTGTCTGCTCTCCTGAGCATTCCTAACCAGGTAATAATACCTGCAAAGCAATAATGAATGGCCGGCCCAGAGTAATAGAATAACTCCAGCAGGAAAAGTGTCCAGCCTTACTTCTTTCCTGAGACTCATGTGACTGAGATAGGGTTGCCAAGTAAAATACAAGATGCTAAGACAACAATCATTTTTTTGTATATCCCGAATATTGCATGGTATATTCTGCTATGTATTTGCTAGTGTGTTTGCATACCGTGTAGTTTGAAGCCCAAATGATCTTGATTTGCAAAAACCTGGCATTTGAAAAGAGAAAGGGGATCTTTTTCAATACCAAAATCTTGATGTTTTACTGGAAAAGCAAAGCTTGGTGGACCCAGGGCTTAGAACTAATACCACGAAACACGAGCCGGCAGAATGCATGAGGGTGCACGGGCAGTTTGTCGAGGGTTCAGAACAGACTAAAGCATCCCTTCTGCAGAGTCATAACAGCCTTGGGATTTCCTTTGTTATCTTTCTCTGTGTTTTCTTGAACACAGACAAACTTAAAGATATGTACAATGTTTTGCTTTATGGAGTGACACAGAAGCATGCTATGCGAATTACTTTGCAACTTGCTTGTGCTCTTTGCACTGAATTATGCTACCCCCTTGCTCTCCTGCCCTCCCTCCGGCACACCTGACACTGGGGATAAGGAGGCGCATGAGGCATGGTTCATTCCCTAGGTCACCTAAACCCTGGCTCCCCCTACTCTCAAGAAAATCTGGAAACAAGAGGACCTTCCTTTTCAGCACGATCCTTGCAGACCCATAAACGCTCAACATGCTGCTGTCTAGTAGTCTGGCAGGTCTTGGTCATGCACAACGCGTTTACTGGTGTGTTTACGAAACTGTCAGGCAGGAGCTAGTAGTCGGCCTGCCTATAGGGGAAAAAAATATTTTTCCCCTTTCTGCAGCCCCTACTCCCCCCGCTGCAGCAAAAGGCTAGTCAAGTGAAGCAGTGGGAGTGGAGAAGGAACAAAGAAATCTGTAACTGGCTGTGATCAATTAATTGTAAACACCACTGCACTCGGACCAGCCAAGGAAACCTAGCCCATTGCCAGTTATATATGTCTCCAAAGTTCCTTCTTCTCTACAGTTAGGGTGATTATGGTACGAATTACTTTTAAACGCATAAATAAAAGCTTCATATATAAACCATGCATTTTAAAGACAAAAACATGAGACAATTTTGTCGAGAAAAAAGCCTTTCTCTCTTCAATGGACTTAAAAGAGCTCCAGGCCACGGTGCTCAGAGCATTGTGGGTGATTTGCATGCAAACAAGGAGCAGCCACATCCACCAGAATCCAAAAGGTGGGTCCTGGAGGTTCTGTTACGTGCACCGAAGTGACACGATTTGTCTTAAATCTGCATTTGTCTTGTCAGGGCGTCTTCCTAGGCAGGACACTTGTGGGGACGGCATGTGTGTGTGTGTGGGGGGGGGGGGCGGCGGCGGATCTCTTCCGCCTCTCCGAACTGCCCCGCCCGGGACGCAGGTGCAGGGATGCTCGGCGGCCCTGCGCCCCCGAGCCCGGAGCCCGACCGCCTGGGGCCTGATCTCCTCCACCCGCCCGGAGTCCTCGCTCGTGCTTTACCGGCCCGTCTCCGTGGCAGTGGTCTGCTGCTCTCACCAAGCGTTTTTGTTTCTACGAGAACTGGGTGCTGCCAGCCCCGCTCCCGGGAGAGGATCCGGGGGTCCCCCTGTGCAAACAGAAGGGGACGCCCATGGAGGCTGAGATGGCAAATATATTAGTAGAAGTCAGTTTTACAATGCTGCCAGGCCGAAAAGACGCGCGGGGTAACCGCAGACAGAAGTCGTGGGACGAGCAATTTCCTCGGTTTCCCCCAGGACCCGAAGGCGCGTCTCCCGGGGCCCTTCCCCCGCCCTTCCCCCGCCCGGCCGGGACTGCGCAGTCCTGTCTGCGCGCGCGTCCGCGTCCCGGGGCGTCGCGGCCGCGGGGGTACGGTCCGCCCGACCCCGGGTGCAAAGCCAGAGGTGGCCGCGGCGGCGCTTGGGGGAAGTTCTCATCTTCAGGTCCAGCAGCCGCGACCACCTGCTTGACCCCGGACGGGGTCATTTGGAGCATTCCTCGGTACGACCGATATTTTCCGTCCTACCCTTGTAATCATCAGGAATGATCGCTCTTTCCTTCGTTCGTTTTGAAACAAGCGTCTGACGATTTGAAAAGGAAGAAATTTACATTTTAAAGATTTTATTTAAAGTCGGTAAATTATTTGACTTATGAATTAAAACTTGCACTTACTAAATAAAAATATCATAACTCGCAGTTCCCCCTATGTCTGCCTGTAGAAAATAGTGTTTAAAATTTTAAATGGAAAAAAAAATTCAATTTTATTTTAAAAACCGATTTAAACCAATTTATTTTAAAATTAAACTTCAAAATTCATCTAAATTAATTTTAAATTAAGCTTTCACAAATAAAGATTCCAAGTGGTGACATACGATGATAGAAATCAAGTCTTTCAAGTTCTGTTTCTTGTCTGAATAATCACTGTCCTACGATTTTTCAGTGCTGTTGTTAATGGACTTTACTTTTAGGGCAGTTTAGGATCACAACAAAATTGAGCAGAATAAATTTTTCCTGGGGTTTCTTCTCTGACTCATGGGTTATTTGCAAGTGTGCTGTTTAATCACCAAGCATTCTGGGATTCCCCAGCTATCTTTCTGTTACTGGAGTGCAGTTTAATTCTTTTGTGGTCTGGAGCAGACATTTTACGATTTCTAGCCTTTTAAATTTGTTAAGGTGTGTTTTATGACCCAGAACTGGTCTGTCTTGGTGAATGTCCCATGAGAGCTTGAGAAGAATGTAAATTCTGCTTTTGAATAGATGTCCACTGGTGACTTACTTTTCATAATGTTGAGTCCTGGGGAACCACAGGAACTCCCTCCTCAAACAAATGCTTCAGCTGAGTCCACGGGCACTGGTTGACTCTATGCCCAAGGGTTCTCCAAATTAACTTCCATACAGAATAGGATGTGTATTAAAGGGAACATTTAAAATGGGCGAATTCCAATCTTAGAGGTATTTATTAAATTCAAGAGTAGCAGCAATATTTTACAACTTGGACAACCAAGAGATTTGGGGAGAGGAGAATTTTGTTTCTGGCATTGTTTAAATTTACCAGCGCATGGTGATAATAAAAAGCAGGCCACCTTCTAATCGGCTTTATGATTGTTTCTTGGTCTCATTGGACAGTGTCCTGTTCCCCGTGAGCCTGCCTCCCTGGCACATCCCCTCCCAGTGCATGCTCTCCTTGGATTCGCATGCCGCGGGGACAAGCTGTTTCTTCTGTTGCTTTTCATTTTGAGGGCTTTGGGTCTGAATGGTTCTGCTCATAGCCATCTTCAACCGCCACCCCCCCACCCCCCGGGCTGACTCCCTTCTGCAGGTGGCTGGCTGCTCACAGAGGTACTTTATCTTGTTACCTTTCTGCTGCCCAGTCCCAGCATTTCCCTAAAAGTCACAAGACTCTGCACTTGTCTACTTCTTCCCAGGTTTCGGATCTGCTGACTTGCCTCCAAATCCCCCAGAGAGGCACACATCATTCCTCAGCCTGCATCCTAGCCTCTCCTGGAAACTACACTGGGGGTCTTATTTCCTTCCTCTGTCCTGGCTGCGTGGAATTTGTTCCTGAATTGGCCCAGAATTTGGTGGTGTTGGTGGTGGGGGGGGGGGTGTTGGGCATTTCTTTCCAGACTCATCATCAATAACCTGTGTTTCATGCCCCCCTCCTCCACCCTACCCAAGAGTGAGGACAGATTTGCCCTAGGCAGGGTTATCAATAGTCTTAGGTAGGCCTAAGTGGTAAAAGGTCCCCTTTCTTTTTTTTTTTTTCTTTTTTTTTTTTAAATTTCATTTCTTTTCAGCGTAACAGAGTTCATAGTTTTACACCACACCCAGTGCTCCATGCAATGCGTGCCCTCCACAATACCCACCACCTGGCTCCCCCAATCTCCCACCCCCCGCCCCTTCAAAACCCTCAGGTTGTTTTTCAGAGTCCATAGTCTCTCATGGTTCACCTCCCCTTCCAATTTCCCTCCACTCCCTTCTCCTCTCCATCTCCCCATGTCCTCTGTGTTATTTGTTATGCTCAAAGGTCCCCTTTCTTAATTTAAAAGGATTTTAGTTAATGTCATTTATATGTCAATAATTAGCAAAAATACAAAATCATTCCACGTAATGTCAAAACCATGTATAAATGTCCAAATATGAAATACAAGCTAGTAGAAACATGAATTTTAAATCACAATAAATAGAAACTAAAAATAATTCTGATACAATAATTTGCTATACAGTAGTCTTGTGTACAGGTCTTGCTTTTGTAAAACAGAAATGGCAGTTTTGATACTTATTTGCATTACTGAATCTTTGTACTGACAAAATTCCCTCAGCAACAAATAAACGGTTTTTATAATCTAAAATAGTAAACCAGTATAAAGTAGTTTCTAATTTCTGTTTAGGTAATATATGCTTTCTGGAGAGTGGAGATGAGTGTATGCAAGTTATGACATAATCAGAATGCTTACAGATGTTATTTGGGAATTCAGCAATATAGTTCTGACCCTGGAAAGAAACCACAATGCAAAGCGTCAAATTAGGCGATGTGCGAGTTAGTGCCCAGAGAGGGTTTCATTTGAAAATAGTCACCAATCAGGGCAGGAGAAGAGCTCCTTGTATAGAAGCATAGGCTATTTCAGATATAGATCAACAAGATTTTTCTCTTGTCAAGCTTTTTCCTTCTTTGAAATTTCAATTGGAAGGACCAATATTGATCCTGTTAGAATAAGACTTTTTCCATCTCTTAGAAAGTGTGTACACTAATTTTGTAAAAACAAAAACAAAAATTTATTTTTAAAATTTTATTTATTTTTAATTAATTAATTAAAAATTTAAATTATTAAAATTTTATAAAAACAAAAACAAAACAAAAAAATTATTATTGGTGGAACATTATTAAAAAATAAACATATATTACTCATCATTGGAGTCAATACAATTATAATAAAAATTTAAATATTTTGCAAAATAACGAAGATATCTGCAGTGGGGGTGGCATCCATGTATATATGGTGCCCTTCTGCAGGGCACACCTTGAGCAACTGTACATGGAGCCCAGGCTTTGGAGCATCAGTAGTCCCTCAGGCTCCCGGGTTATAGGTGCACACACACCTTGAGGTGGGTAAAACATCCATAAATGACTAATCTGTGTCTGGAGACCAGGGCTAAGCTAACACTTCCACAGTGGTAATTATATTGAGATCCTAATGTGGGGTATTTTAGTCTTCTTAGAAAACTGCTAACCTTCTCTTCGAACATTGAAATGAATATACTGTTTCCAAGGAGTGTCTGAACTTTTCTCTGGTATGCACAGGTGTTTTGCAGCTCACAGCCAAACCTCTGATAGGAATAATGTGACCTGTAAGCAATGTCTCTTCCACCTGTGTCCCTTATCCTAATTGCTACTGGTTCCATAGGCCCAGCAATTGTAACATGTTGCAAGATTGGACCTCCGTCCTGCAGAGCAGTTCCCACAGGCACGCGCAACCCCACCATTGGCTCACTGCCTTCAGTGGTTTCCTACTGCAGGAAAATACACATAACATTCGCCATGTTAACCATTTTTAAGTGTGCAGCTGGGTAGCGTTAAATACATCCACAGTGTTGCACGGCCCTCACCACCATTTATGTCCAGAACCTTTTGCATCTTGTAAAACTGGAGCTCTCTATTCGTGAAGCAACGACTCCCCGGTTCCCCCTGCCCCTACTCTGCATCTCCGTGCATCCCACTGTTGTAAGGATCTCACATAAGCGGAGTCCTACAGTATTTGTCTTGTTGCGAGTGGCTTGTGTTCATGTCCTCCAGGTCCGTCCCCCTTGTTGCCTGTGTTGGGATTTCCTTCCTTTCTAAGGGCTGATTGTACAAACATACCACGTGTTGCTTATCCATTCATCTGTTGGGGAGTAGGGGGCGGGGGAGGGGGTGGTTCCGCTCTTGGCTGTTGTGAATAATGCCGCTCTGAACACAGATGTTCAACTATCTGTTGGGGGTCCCTGTTTTCAGTTCCTGGGGTGTGTGCCCAGAAGCGGAATTGGTTGGATCATCTGGTAATCCGAGATGCAATTTTTTGAGGAACTGCCATGCTGTTCCCTTAGGGGCCGCACCATCTTGCATTCCCACCCCCGGCACACCTGGGTTCCAACTTCACACTGATCAATTACTTTTAATCATCTCCCCTTTTCTCCTCTTAGCCATATCCCTTTTCTGAGCGTTTCTTACCTTTCAATACTCGCGTTGCTTTTGCATAAATGAGACACGATGGGATAGACAGTCTTTCTAAAAGACTTCCAGACTGCACTCTGGCCGCGACCCCAGGTTGCCTGGAAGGAGATGGAACGATCGCTTGACCTCCAACGCCATCTGTTGGACGTGGACAGCGTAACAAGTCTTGGCTTCAACATTAAAAGCCTTGGGAGACAATTCAGCCTACATAAGCTCTGGGCGGGGCAGGTTTGGCCAATGTGTTCCTTTCTCAGAGGCTTGGGGAAGGTCCTTGGAGAGGATCTGGATGCCTGGAGGCTTCCGATGAAGGACTGTAGAGAGTTCCATGTGCCTGATGCCCAGAGAAGTAGGGTCAAGGGTGAGGTGGAGAGTGGTGGACAGAGGCAGAGAGATGTTTATTCGGGGAGTTTCCAAAGAAAAAGGGATGCAAGAGATTTACTAGAGGGGCGCCTGGGTGGTTCAGTGGGTTAAAAGCCTCTGCCTTCGGCTCAGATCATGATCCCAGGGTCCTGGGATCAAACCCCACATCGGGCTCTCTGCTCAGCGGGAAGACTGCTTCCCCCCCTCTCTCTGCCTACTTGTGATCTCTGTCAAATAAATAAATAAAATCTTAAAAAAAAAAAAGAGAGAGAGATTTACTAGAGATCAATGTCTGTGAAAGGAAAAGAGGAGAATGGGATTGGGCAGAGGAAGAAGTTGAACTCCTACAACCAGCAATCCAGTACTGAGCTCCGTAGCAAGCTAAGCCCCTCAGAGTCAAACTAGCTCTCAGTGCTTACAAGAAAAGGAACACTCAAGCAGATATTTGAACACCGTGTTCACAGTGACATTATTCCCAACAGCCAGTCCCATGTGTCTATTAACAGATGCACAGGTCCACCAAATGTGGTACATCTATGCAATGGGATCTTATTCAGCCTTAAAAAGGAAGGAAAGTCTGGGGTGCCTGGGTGGCTCAGTTGGTTAAGCAACTGATTCTTGGTTTCATTTCAGGTCATGATCCCAGGGTTGTGAAACGGAGCCCCCATGGTGAGTCCCACATTCAGCACAGAATCCGCTTGTCCCTCTCCCTCCCGCTCTGTGCACGTGCTCTCTCTGTCTAAACTAAAAACGATTAAAAAAAAAAAAAAAAAAAAGGAAGGAAGGAAAATCTGACCCATGCGACAAAGGATGAACCTGGAGGACATTATGCAGACTGAAATAAGCCAGTCATGAAAGGACAAACACTATGAGATCCCACTTATCTGAGATACCTAGACTGGTCAAAAAGACAGAAAGTGGAATGGTGGTTGGGAAGGGCTGGGAGGAGAGGGAAAGGGGAAGATGTTTAATGGGAGCAGAGTTCCCAAGACGGGTAACACTCGGCGTGACTGTACATACTCAACCATACACTTCAAAATAGTTAAGATGATAAATTTTAAGTTATCTGTACTATACCATGACTTTAAAAAACAACAAAGGAAGTAAAGAAGTGTATGATGCAGAACGACAGGCCATCTAGAGGACACTGGACCCTAGGTATGGTCTGGGCAGGGCCCTGACTCATTTTCTCTGGAATTCCTAGTTCTGCTTCCTGTGTCCGCCTTGGCCTCACCGGGCAACCCGCTCACTTGTTCACATTCTGCAGGAGAGAGGCACCTCCCCCAGGGGTGGAACAAACTCTTTTCTGTCAATAGAATGGGCCCATGGGCCCAGCTCACAGTCGATACCAGACGCAGGTCAAGGCCATGCGCAGCTGGGTTGAGATCCTGAGCCAGTTCCTGCGGAGGGACTTGGAATTACCATATTGGAGTGGTCTCAGCAAGGGTGCGGGGTTCCGACAGGGGTGGATGGTGAGAGCCATTTGTACCTGCTACAACCTCATCACAGTCCTAACAGCAACACCCTCTCATGCGTTCCCCTCCCCCACAGCAGCCTTTGGCTTATTACGCATTTGGACTTGGACTTGACCCACAGCAGGTGCCCAATGTAGACTCCTCCATTATTTGACTCAAGTTTCATGTCCTTGAGGGGATAAAATTTAGATAAAATGCATGGCCCAGTTTGGTGGTTGATGTGTTTTCAATAGATAAATCTCCACTTCAGAAAAATGCACCTTTAGTCTTTGAAAAACTTGGTTTAATAAAGCAGCACCGTCAACACTGACCAAGGACAAGCCTAAAGGTACAGGCTGACGGCCAGGCCTGGTCTCTGTGGGACCAGGTGGGTCGAATGGCAGAGCAGGACAGGGGCTGCGGGTGGCGGGTCGAGGCGATCGCTGGAGGGTCTGCAGAGCAGAGTTTTATCAAAGTCCAGCCACTCTAAAGGCCAGGGCGGTGGCCAATAGGATGAGCCAGTGTCCCGCGCCCAGCTGAGGTCTTCCCTCATCGCCCCACGGCCTTAGGGAGCGTCTAAGTTTTACCTGACTCATAGCAAGCGGTCGGACCGGAAGTGTTGTCGGCTCCTTCCTTCCACTCTTAAGATCCCGGATGAAGGGAACTTTAGAACTCCGGAAGCCTCAGGGATTGCTGCCTAATGGAAGACGTTTGGCTCAATAAATCTCCATTTCCAGTGTTGATGGCTCCATGATTCCCCTGGCGCTCCAGCTCAGCATCCTCCGCTCCCAGCAACAGGGGAGCCGTCGCCAAAGGTGACCCCTGGGCCTGGGGGCGGCTTTGGTCAAGGTGGTCTTGGGCCAGACCTCCCGGAGCGGGGAGACTGGAGGGTCACTGTAGGGGATTCGGAGCTATTGTTCCTTGAGCAGAGCGGAGGAGACCCTGGTCTTTGTCCTCATCTCTGGAGTTCTTCTAGTCTCCTCGTTTCTCTTTCTTCCGTCTCTCCTTTTTCTGTAATTCTGTTCTTACTGGCCTAGAAGTGGGACGCAAGTATCCTTTAAAGTGTTCATTGTATTAATTAGTACAGTTCTGTGTTTCTGATCGTTTATTCTTTTTAAAGTGCGTGAACTGAAGGTATTAGAATCATCTCTGAGCAGCGAGATGGGCTCGTCACTGGAGAGAGGATCAGAAGGGAGCCAGGGGACCATGTTTCCTTCTTCTCCTTCTTCTCTTTTCTTCCTCTGCTGCTGCTTCTACTTCTTCTTCTTCTTCTTCTTTTTTTAAAATTTATTTATTTGTCAGAGAGAGAGGGAGAGAGAGCGAGCACAGGCAGACAGAGTGGCAGGCAGAGGCAGAGGGAGAAGCAGGCTCCCTGCCGAGCAAGGAGCCCAATGTGGGACTCGATCCCAGGACGCCGGGATCATGACCTGAGCCGAAGGCAGCCGCTGAACCAACTGAGCCACCCAGGCGTTTCTTCCTCTTCTTTGTCTTCGTCTACGTCTTCGTCTTCGTCGTTGTCATCGTCTCCGTCGTCGTCTCCGTCGTCGTCTTCGTCTTTGTCTTCATCTTCTTCGTCTTCTTCCTTGACTTCTTCTTCGTCGTCGTTCTTTCTTTCTTTCTTTCTTTCTTTCTTTCTTTCTTTCTTTCTTTCTTCTTCTGCTTCTGCTTCTTCTGCTACTGCTTCTCCTGCTTCTGCTTCTGCTACTTCTGCTTCTCCTGCTGCTTCTGCTTCTTTGCTGCTGCTGCTGCTGCTTCTTCTTCTTCTTCTTCTTCTTCTTCTTCTTCTTCTTCTTCTTCTTCTTCTTCTCTTTCTCCTTCTCCTTCTGCTGCTTCTTCTGCTTCTGTTTCTGCTTCTGCTTCTACTGCTTCTTCTGCTTCTGCTTCTTCTTCTTCTTCCTCTTCTTCTGCTTCTGCAGCTACTTCTGCTGCTTCTGCTTCTGCTTCTGCAGCTTCTTCTTCTGCTGCTTCTGCTTCTGCTTCCGCTTCGGCTTCGGCTTCTTCCTGCTTCTTTATGATTCTTTCTGCTTACTTCTGCTTCTTTCTGCTTCTGCTTCTGCTTCGTTCTGCTTCTGCGTCTGCTTCTTCTGCTTCTGCAGCTTCTGCTTCTTCTTCTGCTTCTGCTGCATCTGCTTCTGCTTCTTCTGCTTCTGCTTCTGCTGCTTCTGCTTCTTCTGCTTCTGCTTCTGTTTCTGCTTCCGCTTCTGCTTCAGCTCCTTCCTGCTTCTTTATGCTTCTTTCTGCTTGCTTCTGCTTCTTTCTGCTTCTTCTTCTGCAGCTGCTGCTTCTGCTTCTGCTGCTTCTGCTTCCTCTGCTTCTGCATTTGCTTCTTCTGCTTCTGCATCTGCTTCTGCTTGCTGCTTCTGCTGCTTCTGCTGCTTCTGCTTCTGCTTTGCTTATTCTGCTTCTGCTTCATCTGCTTCTGCTTGCTGATTTTGCTTCTGCTGCTTCTTCTTCTGCTTCTTCTTCTTCTGCTCCTGCTTCTGCTTCTTGTGCTTCTGCTTCTTCTGCTGCTTCTTGTGCTTCTGCTTCTTCTTCTTCTTCTTTTGCTTCTGCTTCTGCTACTTCTGCTTCTGCTTCTTCTGCTTCTGTTTCTTCTGCTACTGCTTCTGCTTCTTCTGTTTCTGCTTCTGCTTCTGATGCTTCTGCTTCTGCTGCTTCTGCTTCTTCTGGTTCTGCTGCTTCTGCTTCTGCTTCTTCTGCCTGCTGCTGTTGCTTCTGCTTCTTCTTCTTCTGCTTCTGCTTCTTCTGCTTCTGCTTGCTGCTGTTGCTTCTGCTTCTTCTGCTTCTGCTTCTTCTGTTGCTTCTGCTTCTTCTGCTTCTGCCTCTGCCTCTTCTGGTTCCGCTTCTTCTGCTTCTGTGACTGCTTCTTCTGCTTCTGCTTCTTCTTCTGCTTCTGCTTCTGCCTCTTATTCTGCTTCTGCTTCTACTGCTTCTGCGACTGCTTCTTCTGCTTCTGCTTCCTCTGCTGCTTCTGCTGCTTCTTCTGCATCTGCTTTTGCTTCTGCTGCTTCTGCTTCTCCTTCTTCTGCTTCTGCTTCTTCTGCTTTGCTTCTGCTTCTGCTTCTTCTGGTTCTGCTTCTTCTGCGACTGCTTCTGCTTCTGCTTCTACTGCTGCTTCTGCTTCTGCTTTTGCTTCTTCTGCTTCTGCTTATGGTTCTTCTTCTGCTGCTTCTTCTGCTTCTGCTTCTTCTGTGGCTTCTGCTTCTGCCTCTTCTTCTGCATCTGCTTCTTCTGCTTCTGCTTCTTCTGCTGCTTCTGCTTCTGCTTTTGCTTCTTCTGCTTCTACTTCAGCTTCTGCTGCTTCTTCTGATTCTGATTCTTCTGCTTCTTATTCTGCTTCTGCCTCTTCTGCTTCTGTTGCTACTGCTTCTGCTGCTTCTGCTTCTGCTGCTGCTTCTGCTGCTTCTGCTTCTAGTTCTTCTGTGCCTTCTGCTTCTTCTTCTGCTTCTGCTTCTTCTGCACTTCTTCTGCTGCTTCTTCTGCTTCTTCTGCTTCTGCTTCTTCTGCTTCATTTTCTTCTGCTTTGCTTCTGCTTCTGCTTCTTCTGATTCTGCGTCTGCTTCTTCTGCTCTGCTTCTGCTTCTTCTGCTTCTGCTTCTGCTTCCTCTGCTGCTTCTGCTGCTTCTTCTGCATCTGCTCTTCTAATTCTGCTTCTGCTTCTTCTGCTTCTGCTTCTTCTGCTCTTTCTTCTTCTTCTTCTTCTTCTTCTTCTTCTTCTTCT
>PISX010000864.1:0-231352 GCA_004024625.1 Mellivora capensis
CCGTCGGGACTGAGCTCTCCTCCTCCACAACCCCAGGGAGCCTCCCACCCTGCCCCCATCCTCAGAAATCCCTTGGAGCTGGGATCAAAAAGGAGAGCCTCCCACCTGGTCCGTGACTGGGGACCTGATTGGACCGTGGGGACGTAATGTGTTACAGAACACGGAGTATGATGGCAAACCATACACAGGCATCTGTTCCTCAGCGGTGAACGTAATAAACTGATTCCCATTCCTCGTGAGGTTCAAGACCCAGAGTCAGGTGGAGCCAGGCTCTGCTGGAGGGTGACCGCGTGCCTAGTGCGCCTCTGCCCGGCAGCCCTCACCGCCAGCCCGGGACGCAAGGGAGGACCACTCTTTGGTCGTATTAGTTGCTGTATCCCCCTCTCAGGAGTTCTCAAAGCCTGGTTGTCACCTTAGCAGAACTCATTTGGTGTGCTCGGTGTGGGTTTCCTGTCCATACTCAGTGCTCACGACCATGAACCAGTGAAGGCTTCCTGGAGAGTTTCGGGTGAACTTGAAGGAGCCCAGGCTCTAGGGTCTCTTGCCAGGGAGACCCTGGGCCCGGCAAAGCGGGGTGTGGAGGGGTTCCTTATCATGTCTGAAGCCCAGCTTCCTTATTCATCACATGACCGCTTAGCTGATTTTTAGGAGATAAAAATCTCCTCTTATCTGTCGGCACCTCACCACAGGCAATTAGAGCAGAATTTCTGGAGACAAGGCCTGGGCCTCGCATAATCTACAAACCTCCCCAAGTGGT
The DNA here is from genome assembly GCA_004024625.1 of Mellivora capensis. Classification (NCBI taxonomy): domain Eukaryota; kingdom Metazoa; phylum Chordata; class Mammalia; order Carnivora; family Mustelidae; genus Mellivora; species Mellivora capensis. Next base: position 758 of record PISX010000864.1, read on the forward strand.
TTCCTCGGGTGATTCTACTCCCTAGCCAGGGTTGGGGGCCGCAAGGTGTCAGGAAAACGCCAGTCAGGACATAGAGTACCGATTCCACCCTACATATCCCTGTGTGCTGAAGAGATGTGAATAAGAACTGCTTCATAGGAAAGGAACTTTCCTTTTCGTTTCTAGAAGCATCTTTTTTCACACGGAGGCTTTCTTGGTCATCACAGTAACCACCATAAGAAGCCGTTCATTGGGGTCGATTTAAAGAAAATGGGTCCCTTTCCCCTGCTTTTTAAAGGGATTCCATGGTCATTTAAGATCTCAAACAGAAGTCTGTTCCTCTGACCTCCTGGCCCCAAGCAAACCCTCTCTTCTCGGAGAACATAGCCTTTGGGGGGGGGGGATATCAAAGACCACCAGAGCTAACAGAGCAGCAGGCACAGCTGGGGGTGTTCCTGGGGAGGACACAGCAGGGGGAAATGTGGGGAACTGGCTCAAGGGGGGAAGCCAGGGGATTTGAGAGCGCTGGAAAGATGGCTCATGGGGTCATGCTAATTCAGGACGGAAGCCTGGCCCTCTGGAGAGGACGGAAGGAGTCCCTAGGGCTTACTGAGTTTTATTGCAAGGAAAAAAGAACATCACATCTTTTTCAACTTGTTTTCCTCCACCAGTTGCATTTTTGTAAATGGGCACAGGGATAAAATGAAACAACTATGACTCGACAGAGCGCCTTTCTGAATGTGCAGCTGGCCTGGGCCCTTTCAGCTGTCTCCTTCAGCTCATGACCATTTTCATCGTTCGAGCATGGGCATGAAACTTCTGTTATTATCTCTTCTTTTCATTTTCCAATGCTCCATGGCCTTAGCACAGGTTTTCTGGTTTTCCTTGTATCTTTTTAAAATGGGATATAAAACTGACCTAGAACATTCTACTAGCTTCAGGGGTACAGCATAATGATTCCATATTAGTGCATATTGTGGAGCGATGGCCCCCGTCAGTCTAGTTAACATCCGTCCCCGCACATCGTTGCGGGATTGTTTTTCTTGTGATCAAAACTTTGAGGGTTTACTCTCTTAGCAACTTTCAGATAGGGAATACGGTATTGTTAACTGTGGTCACTGTGCTGTCTCTGACATCCCCCAGGACTGACTGACTTTATAACTGGAAGTGTGGTCAAAAGCAACGAGTTTCTGTGTATTTTAAACTACCGTTTCATAACCGAGGCTCTTTATTAAATGTGTGTGTGTGTGTAGTTTTCTAGGAACACGGGCAGAATATCTTGAGGTCTATTTGGTTATTTGCTATGGAGGGCCTCTCACTCAGGGGACAAAACCCCCCGTGCCTGGCTTGAAGCCAGTGCTCAACCAGTGCTTGACTGACTGTATTTAGGAAGGGTCACTCTCCTTCATCCTGCTTTGTCTTTCAGCTGTGATGCTGTTCGCTTTCCTGGAAAAAAAAGTAATTCAGCCCTGCAAATATTTATTTAACAAATAGGGAGTTTCTACCATGAATCAGACATTAGGTAAACCCAGGCAAGAAATCTTGTCCTGTACTAATGTAAGAAATAATTGTGTTGCCCTGAGTCCCTAGTTTTGTTTTTTGTTCCCTCGAGGTGAAGTTCACATGACATGAGTTGAACCACTTGGAAGCCTACCATTAAGTGGCATTTGGTACAATCACGGTACTATGTAATCTCCCCCTGCCCCATCTGCCTCTGCAGCATGTTCATCCCCTCCAGAGAGACCCGTGCCCACTCAGCGGTCACCCCCTGTTCCCCTTCCCCCAGCCACCACCAGTCTGCTTTCTGTCTGTGGATTATTGCTTGCTTTTTGGCTAGTGGCTTTAAAAGCAATGATGGCATTGCATTTTATACGTCGTCACTTGCCTAAGAAACTCTGGGCCCTCCCTCAGCTGAGATTAGTCCCCCCGATTCTGGGCCAGGAGACTGTCATGCAGGGGTGAGGGGCCAGGGGTCTTCTGCTCGGTCAGCCCATAGCCGTCCCAAGGCAAAGGCCATCATCACACGGAAGCAAGCCCCGTCAGACCCGCGGTCTGTGGACCTGCTTCCTGATGCAGATGCTTTCCCTAGGATGGTCGGTCCTGACGTCATCTACGGGGCACGGATCAAAGGTGTGGAAGTGTTCTGTCCCCTGGACCCCCCGCCTCCGTACGAAGCTGTGGTGAGCCAGACGGACCAGGAGCAGGTGCGGTCCATGGTTTCTCGCTGGCGTGCTGACTGCGGGTGGGAAGCGTAGCCTGGCCGCGGAGAACCCTGGGACACGGGTCCTGAATTTGGTTTTAAGTCCAGTGGAGTCCAGGTGGGAGATGAGTTGAATACCCACAGATAGCCCTCTTCTCTCCTGTGATGTAGGGATCTTCATTCCACATGCCAGGAGGATCGGAAGGTGCCGCGAGCCCCTTGGAACCGATCTGCATGCCACTGACTCAAGGTAATAAACACATGATTCCTGCCCAAACGCAGGATTCCGTCGAGTAAGACATCATGAAACAATGACCTATATAAATATATATATATTTTTTTAAGTTTTATTTATTTATTTGACAGAGATCACAAGTAGGCAGAGAGGCATGTTGTGGGGGTGGAGCAGGCTCCCCGCTGAGCAGAGAGCCCGATGTGGGACTCGATCCCAAGACCCTGAGATCACAACCTGAGCTGAAGGCAGAGGCTTAACCCACTGAGCCACCCATGTGCCCCAATGACCAATATATTTTATGTGGAATTTGAGAAACAGGGCAGAGGATCACAGAGGAAGAGGGGAGAAAATGAATCAGGATGAAACCACAGAGGGAGACAAACCGTAGGAGAGTCTTAATCTCGGGAAACACACTGAGGGGTGCTGGAGTGGAGGGAGGTGGGAGGTATGGGGTGTCTGGGTGATGGACATTGGGGAGGGTATGTGGTGTGGTGAGTGCTGTGTATTGTGTAAGACTGGTGAATCACCGATCTGTACCCCTGAAACAATACATTATATGTTAATAATTTTTTAAAAATGCAAAAATAAATAAGCTGGCAAAAATTTTTTTTAAAAAAACTCCTGTAACAGGGTGCCTGGTTGGCTCAGTGGGTTAAAGCCTCTGCCTTCGGCTCAGGTCATGATTCCAGGGTCCTGGGATAGATCCCCGCATTGGGCTCTCTGCTCAGCGGGGAGCCTGCTTCCTCCTCTCTCTCTGCCTGCCTCTCTGCCTACTTGTGATCTCTGTCTGTCAAATAAATAAATAAAATCTTAAAAAAAAAAAAAAGGACTTAAAAAAAACCAAACAAACAACAAACTCCTGTAACAAGTCATCAAATAATCTCCAGAATATACAATAAGTATTGTAGGAAATGGAAAGAGATTCCTAGGAGGCAAGAGAAAGCAGAGATTTAGAGTCTCGAACTTGCCTAAAACAGCACCCGCCCTGAGGTAATTTGCTGATAGTAAAATCCCAAGGCCTTCCACAATACCCACCACGCATTGCATGGAGCACTGGGTGTGGTGTAAAACTATGAACTCTGTTACGCTGAAAAGAAAAAAAAACAAACAAACAACAAATTCAAAAAAAAAAATCCCAAGGCCTTGAGGGTTTTTTCCCCTTCATGTGTTTTCATCAGTCTTATTATGGAATAATTTAAATACAATCACACTCACTGAAAAAACATAATAATGACCTATATATTTTGTTGGAGGTCAGATATCTTGAAGACAATGGTTCAGATTACATCCTTCTTCGGGCACCTGGGTGGCTCAGTTGGTTAAGTGTCTGTCTTCAGCTCAGGTCATGATCTCAGCGTCCTGGGATCCAGCCCCAAATCAGGCTCCTTGCTAAGTGGGAAGTCTGCTCATCTCTTTCTCTCTGCCCCTCCCCTGCTCACGCTCTCTCAAATAAGTAAATTTTTAAAATCTTAAAAAAAATTGCATCTTTCTTTCCAGTTTTAAAAATACTGCCAACAATTGGCGAGTAGGAGATACTGTGTGAACAGAAATAAAGATAGGCTCAGAATCTTCGATGAGTCCCCACACTTGTCTCAGGGACTTGCGAAATGGATTAGAGAGTTTAATGTGGCATTCCTGTGTTTTCCCACCTAAGATTTCTATCTCCTGTTAAAATAAGAAGGCCTCTTCTAAAAGGAAAAATGAGTTTTGTCTGTGGCAGGATGATTTGTCTATGGCAGGATGCTGTGAGATTGTGCTCTCATTTATAACCTCGGGTCTGGGTCATGCCGCCTTCATGCCTAGTGAATGCTGATTTTCTGTCCTGCCTCAAAAGACAAGAGTCAGTTTACAGCTATCCTTGTCATTTAAGGGAGCATGATTGCAGCTCTCTGTCTTTGGAGAGGTTTTTAAATGGCCCAGAGAACTGTCTACCAGCACGAAATAGCAGGGGTGAAAAATAATGGATCAACTCTCTCTAGCTAGTTTCGGTGGGGGTGATTTTTCAGCAGCACGGTTTGGAATGAGTTTCTCTTCTGTTCACCTTCCGTCTTAGAAGAAGGCAGCAGTGCTCTCGTCCCTAAGTACGGTTGTGATTCTACCATTTCTTAAGAAAGTTGCCCAGACCACACTCAGGCTCACCAAGGCTCTGATGTGCTTATCCTGAGCAGAAGTCATCTGTTTCTTGAGGGGTTCTCCCTATCCACGCAGTGGCCACAGGCTCTTTGCCTTGACTGCCATGCCTTTCATGCACCCTGGGCTGCACCCTGGGCTGTGCTGACGCCTTCACAGCCTGCCTTCGGGGTCTGCAGCCCTACCGGGGCAGGTGTTCCTCCCACCCGTCCAGGCTCACCTTGCATTGCCAGAAACTGGAAAGCGGCTAGGAGCTTTCTGGCACCACACCAGGAGGGTTCCTTGGAGAAGATTCTAAGCCTTTTGCAGGAAAAAGGGAAAAAAAAAAAAAAAAACAAACAAACCTACAAAACACCTGACATTTTGGCAGGGCTTCTTGACTTTACTCGTGGACTTACAATTTTTTGTTGGCTTGTTTCAGGTGTGGAGGGGTGGTTTGGAGAGGCAGCATTTCCCACAGTGCTGGGAAATAAAAACTCACCCGGCCAACAGCCCAAGCAAATGTGATTAACTATGTCCCCTTGCCCCTGAATGTTCGGGCTCACAGGGGCTTCCTGCCCAACCTTGTGAAGGCAGCAGCTGGTGAAAAAAATTTGTATTTCTTTTCTTTAAAAAAAAAATCAGGTGAGGACATTCCTAACACACCTGGAGAAGAAAGCATATCCATCTCAATCTCAACTCCCGATGCAAACCAGCTGCCTCCCACGAGAAGCCGGACAGTCTTCCCAGCCCTGAGGGCGAGATCGAGGAGTGACCCTGTGCTCCGTCGTTCCGCGGATAGAGGTATGTCCCTCCCCAAGCTCCTTGCTCACTGCTGTGCGTGTTTGCCCAAAAGCGCCTATCGAAAGCGGGTGGCTCTGGCCGCCCACCGCCCTGCAGCTTGAGAGATGTCTCAAGAGAGGTTAAGAGGTCTTGGGAAAATAAGATATTCTTTTTTTTTTTTAAATATTTTATTTATTTATTTGACAGACAGAGATCACAAGTAGGCAGAGAGGCAGCAGAGAGAGGAGGAAGCAGGCTCCCCGCCGAGCAGAGAGCCCGATGCAGAGCTCGATCCCAGGATCCTGGGATCATGACCCGAGCAGAAGGCAGAGGCTTTAAACCCACTGAGCCACCCAGGTGCCCTGGAAAATAAGATATTCTCCACGCACATTAGGAATATTCACCGGTCACATTGTTTAAGGCTGGTAGAGTTTTTTCTTTTCATTGTCAACTAAAGCATGTAGTTGCACACGATAGTGTTCTAGGTACAACATGAAGAAAAGGCAAATGTTCTGATTTCTGGGTGCTCACAGTCCTATGGAAATAAATGTTCTCAAGGAAAAAGTTAAAGGGGTGTATTTTTTTTACCCCCTCTCTTATGACCTAAGTTATCTTTTTTTTTTTAACTGTGTATAGGTTGTTGAGTTATTTAAATCTGACCTGTTTTAAGAAGTTTAGCTAGAGTGAAACTCACACTCGCATTCTCTCCCTTTCTGTGTGGAGTTTGTTATAGATGTCATTTGAATAATTTTAAATTTAAAAAATGTTAAAGACTTAAAATAACCCTGAGTGCTTTCTCTGAATGTGTGGATACCTGAACATCTCCAAATAGCTCTTCGTTGCGGAAAACTGCAAAAATAAAAGAAAGATAGAAAGAAAGAAAGAAAGAAAGAAAGAAAGAAAGAAAGAAAGAAAGGGAGAAAACAAAAATCTTTAATCCCGCCAGCACAGGCTTCTTCCGGTGACCTCCTCCAACAAGTGCCTCTGCCCTGCTCTGTGCAAATACGACTTTGCATGCTTGGACCCTGCTCTCTCTGGGGCCGCATGTCACCCCCTTGTAGTCTTGGTTTTGTCCCTCTGACAGCCTGTGTTGTTCGCTGCAGCTCTGGACTGACCGTGTGGGAGCCAGAGAGAACACTCCTCCTGAGCCTGAGCGGGAGGAGTCCCGCCGCCTGGGACTGAGCACCTCTGCAAACCCACAGGCCGGCAACCTGGCCCCTCAGCTCCCCAGGCCCGTTTCACGGCAGGTCTCTCCCCGACCTGGCAAGCTGAGGGCTCGAGCGGGCCACCTGCCTGCTTCAACAGGAGCCTGGCTCTCTGCACAGCTTAGTGAGGTCCTTCCAGATCCCGGGTGCTGCAGGGAGAAGGAGACACGTGTTTACCTGCTGGAGTCCTCTGCTGTAGAGGGACCGGATTGCCTTCCCGTGACGGAGTGTAGTCCCTGACTGCCCTCACACAGGAGTGTCCATAGGGAGTGTTCTGGAAAACTCCAGCTCTCTGGGACATGCACGTGGAGGCTGGAGGATGGCCCCTAACCCCGGTTTAGAGCGCCTACATTTCTCCAGAGGAAAAGGAGTGCTCCCCTTCCTCTACCTATCCTCCCACCCTCCACTTCCTTTCTTCCTTGAATATTAAATTCCCGATTGTCAGGCCTTCCCAGACTGAAACCTCTAGGGTTCTGTACACTGAAGGCTGCTGGCTGGCTTATGAACATGCAGAGACTGGGCCTGCGTTCCCCTTCGCCCACTTGATGGCACAGTCATGTTCTGCTGGTCCTTAAACCTTCTGATGTAGGTAGTTGTGGACATCAGAGCCCCTGGCGGTGAAGTTTCCCAGGCCGCTGTTGACTTCTGGAATGATAGGTGATTTCTCCGCACCTAGATTTTTCTTTCTGTTAATAGTCAGCCTTAGAGCTGCCTCCCAGCCATGGCGTGAGCGTGGATAAGTCGGCACCACGCCCTGAGGATGTTTAGAACAAAGGTACAGTCAGAGGGAGCGGAGCTCTCGCTTCGCTCGCAGTCTCGTCTCTCCTCAGCCTCTCCAGGAGGCTCCTGCCTCCTCTTCCCTTGGAGCATCCTCTCATCAGGTCATCCGTCTTTCTTCTGCTCGCCCTCCCGTCCCCCCACATTGGTCATCTCCCCCCGGCACTGTTGCTCCATTCTGGATGCCCTTCCCTGTCCTCTGTCGCTCCTGTGGTGATTGTGTTCTCCGTGGCACCGTGAAATGTTCTGGGGACGCGTCCTGTTGGACCTTCAAGGAATGAGCTTATGTCATTGTTTTTTGTTTTGTCCCCTTTTCTTTCTGCAAGATGACAAGCAAGATGTGCATGGTCGTTGGCATTTGCAACATGCTTTCCATGTCGAGTTTAGTGGCCGGTGCTGCCTGGAGTCAGGCGGGAGCTCACAGGGTCGAGGCCAACGGGTGCCTCTTGTTTGTCTCCGCCCACAGCTGCCCCCGTGCTCAGCTGCGAAGCCGCCACGCAGACCGAGGGCAGACCGGACCTGGCCGCGGTGACCTTGAGGCGAGGTCTGCGGTGCAGAGCTGCGCGATGCCGGCCCCGGTCCCTGATAGATTACAAGTCCTACATGGACACCAAGCTGCTGGTGGCGAGGTTCCTGGAGCAGTCGTCCTGCAGTATGACCCCAGACATCCACGAGCTGGTGGAGAACATTAAATCCGTTCTCAAGTCCGACGAGGAGCACATGGAGGAGGCCGTGGCGAGCGCCAGCTTCCTGGAGCAGGTAGTGTTATTCCTGACCTCGGCCGAGTCAGAGAGCCTGTTGCCATATAGCAGCTGCAACAGCTTCTCTGATTTCCTGTCCAAGGCGCCCTAAGTTCAAGGTCAGGGTGTCAAGGAAATTGGGGGAAGGAGGTCTGGGGAAGGAGAGAGAGGAACCCGGAGCATTTCTTTTCAGGCCTGATGACTTTTCCACAAGCTTCCAGGCCCAGAGAGAAACCGATTTCCTGGAATGTGGAATAGGCCTGGGATAAGAAAGCGGTGCCGCTCGGGAACAAAAGGGGTCTGGGCTGCGTGGGGCCCCGTCAGCACTCCATTTGCCAAGTGGGGCTTCCCTTGACAGGGTGCCCTGTCTGGCAATGATGGACAGACATGAATTTTCAGATCCCCATGAAATGATGGCAAGACACCTAGGGCGATAGGACTTAAAGGAATAAATTATCTGTTCTCCATAGATTATAGATGAAAATGCTCAATTCCTTCACCTGAAGTCACCCAGGGGAAAGATAAAATCAGGCATTAACATAATCCATTTGGTTGTCTGTTTTCTCATTTATATTTATTTTTTTTAAAAGATTTTATTTATTTATTAGGGAGAGAGAGTGAGCAAGTGAAAGAGCCAAGTAGAGGGAGGGGCAAAGGGAGAGGGAGCAGACTCCCCGCTGAGCAGGGAGCCCCTGGGCTTGATCAACCAGGACCCTGAGATCATGACCTGAGCTGAAGGCAGATGCCTAACAGAGGTGCCCCAGTTTTCTCATTTTTAAAGTGAAGTGTCGGACCAGGTGGTCTGAATGGGATTTCCTTCTGAGGAGAACTGGGCATGGGTCACAGCTGTAATTACCCACCTCTTTAAAAAACCGTTCCCTGGGGCGCCCGGGTGGCTCAGTCAGTTAAGCGACCGACTCTTGATTTCAGCTCGGGTCGTGATCTCGGCATCCTGGGATCAAGCCGTTTGTTTCATTGCCCCTTGACTGTGGGGCGGCTGTTGTGCCCGCAGAGCACAGCAGCCCGCAAGTGTTTCCTGGCCAGGTCTGTGTGCAGTAACCCGTACACTGGGCTGCAGGGTCTGCGGGTTAAGGCAGATGGAGCAAGTCCCTTCTCGCTTTCCTTTCTGTTTCCCTTTCGACCTGCTGGCGTCTGCTGACAGAAGCCAGAAGCCAGTTTCTCTCCCAGCCCCTCAGGGGACCCGGGAGAGCAGTCTGGTTACTCGCAGGAAGACGTACACGAACCTCAGACCCTCTTGCTGTCCGCTTTCGAACAGCGGTCATGACGCTGGTGGTCTTGGGTCACGCCGTAGTTGGCATCTGTGTGGGGGAGACATGTACATCCTCCTAACCCTGCTCTACTCCAGAAGTCATTCCCTGCCTCCTTCCCTCTGTCTGGCCCCGACAGCCCGACACACAGAGCACGTATTTGGAGTCACTTGTTCACGGCTGCCAAGCTCTAGTGAGGTGAGAGAGAGTCTGCCGAGCCATCGGTCTGCATCTTCTGCTCAGTCTGCCCTGGAAAGTAGCTTTGGGGAAAATGAATAAGTACTTACTTACAGCTCACCACACGCTCTCACTACAGATGTTTGCTGGGTCTTTGTGCCAAGTCTGGATAGAATTTCAGGTGCTGGGATTGTTGCAATAGACTCTGGGCCATCAGCTGGGACCTCCCAGGAGTGGGCCCCAGCGGCGAGGCTTCCTGGTGCCACACCATCCCCAGACAGAAGGAGGGAGGGACAAGCAGAAGGAGAGCTTTTATTCCCGACTCTACCAGCTTTGTACATGTTCACTTTTCCTAGTAGGACTGGAATGGGTTTTAGATCCATCTTGATGTTTATCCCTACCAAAACCTCTTGCCCTAACTTACATGTCACAGCGGTTGACATCTATGAATGTTCGGATTTTATTTTTGACCAGGAAACAAGGACAGGGCTTTCAAGACAAATATAGGGACAGTGTGTTAGCAAAATTTAATGCCCCATCTTTTGGAGAGATTAACCTCCAGAGGACTTCAGAATCTCAGAATGGTACAAACGAAACGAAAACTCAGCCTAGTGGTTTTTCTGTGATGGTAGGTGGCCATGAAACGCCTGGGCTTTTCTCAAGGTGCTAATCATCTTATAGGTCCTATAGCATGACTGTGCAAATTCTGGAAATTGTACGTTACTTCCTCAGTCCCAGCTGGATGAGGGGTTTCCCATATGTTTGCCATTTTACAAAGTAAGCGATAATATTATATATTTCAAGTTACATGTATGCTACATTGTAAAATAGATCTAGCAGTAGAACCATTCTTAAGCATTTTTTACAAATAAACTGGCCACGGTTTTATGTTGTTTATTACCTTTTGTTATTGAAGGGTTAGCAGGCGAGTTGGTGGCATCATGGGTTTGGGGTGACACTTTATAAACTCATTAGCTGGCCAGAATGCCAGACCGGGGATTATCAACTTTTCTAGAACCTCGGGATCACCCGGGTTCTTGTTAGAAATACAGAGGTTCCAGCCCTGCCTGTCACAGTTGCTGCGGGGGAGGGGGGAATCCGTGGTACCAGCCCCCTCTCCTCCCCTCCAGAACCGTGCAGGCCCTGGTGAGAACCCCTGTCTCGGACCGCAGGGAAATTGGGTAAAAATGGCGAAAAGACTGTTACACGTAAATCAAGAACCTGCCACGGGCGAATCAGGGGAGTGACGTGAGGCAGGTCGGCAGCTGAAACAATAGAAAATTTGGGAAACATTTTAGGAACGTTAGGAAAGAGGCCATCTGTGGAAATTATCTCTGGAATTTCTCGTGTGTTCCACTTTGGGAAACTCCCTACTTCTTTTCCAAAGCAGTGAAGCTAGGCAGGGCATGGGTGGGAGAGGAGGCAGGCGGGGGGACCGCATCTGGCGCAGCCTAACGCCTCCCCCACCCTCTTACTCTCCCCAAGGTAATGGCCCCGCTGCAGCCCAGCACCTCCCGGGCCCACGCGCTGCCCCCGCCGAGACAGCCTGGCTTCTTGCACCTGCGGAGCTGCGGGGACCTCAGCACCTTCGTCCCGGCGGGGAGGCCCCGAGCCACGGAGAGGAGGCCCCAGCGAGCAGAGGCCGAGCGGCCCCACAGCCTCATCGGCGTCATCCGGGAGACCGTCCTGTGAACCTGTGGGGGTCCCCCCGCCCCCGCAGCGCCTCCCGCCCCGCTCCACCCCGGCGTGGGCCAGGGAGGGGCAGGAAGGCAGATGGACTGGAAGGCGGAACGATCCCTCCTGACCTTGGAGCGTCCGGCTGGAGGGGGCGAGACCTCTGGGCGCTCCTCAGAAGGGGGCCAGGCCCCCCGGAGGACTTTTGTGCTCACTGTCCAGCTCCTCGCTCTGCTGACTGAGGACATTCAGGGGTGGACAAGCGGGTTCTTCCAGGCCCATTTGGCTTTCGGAGGCCTGATCTGGAGGCCCCGGAGGCAGCCTCCCTCCAGCCTCTGCCAGGTCACGTGGCCGAAACTGGGCTGACGATTCTTTGCCCACCGCCCCCCACCCCGGGTCTCTGCCCCCCGAGCACCCCCCACCCCCCAAAGACGGGGCTGCTGGCCCCCACAGCCTTCCACTGCTCGCCCAGGGGGCCGTGGGCACAGAAGCAGGCCGGTTACCCCAGTGTTCTGCACGTGTCATCCCCAAATCGGCCTCTTAGGGAAAACGGGGCTCGCTCAGTGACAAATGGTAATGAAAGATGTTTGGGGAGAGGTTCTTGTTGATTTCCATTTATTCATGCTTGCAAAACTCGAGATGGCGAAGGCCCAACCGGGAATAAAAACATGTACTTTGGACCTCTGGGCTCCGTGTACAACATTTGTATGGGCGTAGGTGGCCAGGCCTTTCCTTCCGAGGGGCTGAGCACTGGGGGCAGCGGTAGGCAGCCTCTCGGTCCGGCAGGTCCCCAAACCAGTTTAAGCAACAAGGCACCTTCCCCTTCGGCTCGCGGCACTTGGCTGAGCCTCTTCCCAGAGCTGCTCTCTAGCGGGGATTACAGACTGGGGAGTCGTGCCAAGAAGGAAGAGGACAGTTACGGTCGGCTTCTTTAAGGAGGTGAGGTTTGAGCTGGGCTGGACTTCTGAGGGGCAGGGAAGGGTGTTCCAGGGGGAGGGAACAGCCAGTGCAGGAGCACTAGAGGACAGTGGGGCTTGGCAGTGAGGGGAGAGGTGGGGAGAGCCTCAGGCTGGATTTTCTGCTAACGGTGAGGTGCCCCAGAAGAGTTGTTCATGGGGGGGTGGGTAACAGCTTTAATTTACGTTTCAAGATTGCTGCTGGAGACTAGCTGCGGTTGGGGTAGGAGGCTGCGAGCTGAGGGGCTGCTGGCCTTGCTGGGCGGCCTGTGCTGTAGCTACTGTTAGCGGCTTCCCACACTCTCCATCCACCACCCAGTGGCCTCAGAGGTGGGCCTCTTACTGTCCCCATTTTACAGATAAGGAAGATGAGGTTCAGTATCTTGCCCGGGTCGCTCCGAAGTTCAGTGGTGCAGAAGCCAGGCACACACCAGCAGCCCATCCCCAGAACCTTCCAGGCAGCCACGGTTTGGTGTTTCTGTATCTCTGACAGAGTGCTGGGTAAGGCTTGGGGAGTGGCTAACGGGGGGGGGGGGGGCACAGATGGGCTGCTGCAAGCCAGCGGGCCAGGCCGGGGGCGGCTTTGCAGAGGGGTCTGGGGACTGAGTAACCAAGAGGGGAAGCGTGTGTGGAGGTACTCTGGGGGGAGGGGAGCCGCGGCTGGGGAGGCAGAGCTGGAAGCCAGGGAGAGCTGGGGGGGGGGGGGCGACGCCCCTGCTGTGCTGGGATCCCTGTATTAGTGGAGGAGGGGATGGGGCTTCCCATGGCAGTTTCTCCCTTCTCTCGGCCCACCCCCCAAGGCCCTGAATTCTTGTCCTGGTGAGCCACCTCTTGATTTCTCTAGAAGCCCTAGCTGTCAGCACCAGAGCTGCCCACTGGGGCTTGGCCTCCTTGCTGGGGTCTCCAGTGTATTACAAGCCCCACCTCTCACAGGCTCTCTGAGCACCGTAAGCGGCCCGTGGAACCTGGTCCGGGTGCTCTCCAGCGGGCTGTGTGGCTGCCTCGAACCTGTGGTCTCCAAGTGAGGCTGGGAGAGAAGGCCAAGGCCTTTCTCACCTCTCGAGGTTTACTCTTTGTCCCACACCGGGACGGCACTGTTTTTAGATGCATCCCTCCATTTCCTCTCCTGAAGTGTGCACCCCTCCCTCCAGCCGCCATCACCGGCCTTACTGTCCATGAAGGCTCGGGGAAGGTAGGTGGGCGCCCCACGTGCTGATGGCGTCTGCTTCTAGCCTTGGAGAAACAGTCTCAGGGATGGTCTGGGCCATTCTGAGAAAAGGGAATTTGCCAGCAACAACCAGAACAGGAAAGGGGTTCGTGAAACTGCGGGCATCGCTTGATACCTGACAGGAGGCAGTGGGGAAAAAAGCACTGTCTCTGCTTTGAAGAGTTGATCTGGCCCCCCGGGGGCTGTCCCATGTATTTGCGAGATCTGAAGGTACTGGGGAAGTCAGAAAACGGACTTCTGTCTTGCTTTAGACTTAAAGGAATATTAAGTAAATATTAAGTCAGACTTAAAGGAATATTAAGTAAAAAATATATAATTGCAATATAATTAGAATACAATATTTTATATGTATTTGCCCTGGGAGGGAATTAGAGGTTCTACAATTCACGTCCCTGTTCGTGTGTCTGCGCGTGGCATACTTAGACAAGCCTCAGCATTATAGTGTGATGAACACGGGCGTCCATACCTGACTATACACAGGGAGGGCAGTCCGTTGGCATTCAAAGCCCCTTAAGGATCCGCAGTCCAGAGGCGGTGACAAAGCATCCCAAATGCAGTTACCAGAATTACCCCGGAAGGCTGATTAATTAGCATGAGTGGCTTTTGAAACAAGGTTTTGCTGGTAAAGGTCAAGATCTCTCTAGCTGGGTGGAGGGGCCTCGTAGGGTCACCATGGCCTTTGCGCCCATGCGGAGCGAGAATCCGGCCCCGGCCCACAACGCCATCATGGGATCAGGACATGGGCTGCGCCTTCCTAATGTCACCTGGACCCTTTCACACAGGCTGTGTGTCTAAGTCTCCGAGGCCCGAGCGGGACATCCCAAGCTTCTGGACTGTTTTGGGCGGACGTGCCCGTGAGTATGTGTCTGGCTGGCAGAATTCCTTCACGACCTGCCTGCTTTGGGACGACCCCTCCAATGGCGAGCTATGGGAGCGGGGTGCGTGAGGCTGCCCATATTTACCAAAAGAAGTGGACATTTGCGGGGCAGCGAGACTGGTGAGGTCCGGCCGCTCCACAGCCTCACTTGGCAGCTGACAAAGCTGGGGCTCGGGCTGAGGGCGGAGGGTCTCAGGGAGCGGGGACAGAGGGAGAGAGGGAACGCTGGTCTCCTCCTCCACTTTCAGGGACACTAATCCCATCAAGGGGGCCCCACCCTCATGACCTCCCCTAAACCCCGTCACCTGCCAAAGGCTCCGCCTCCAAACTTCTGGTGCTGGGGCTTTGCCCTTCAGTGTACAGATTTTGAGGGACACAAACATTCAGTCCATCGCACGGATGTACCAGGAAAATGAAATAATAGTAACAAAAGACATACAAAATGCAAACCCTCCTCATATTAAATAGGTCTTATTTTTTAGAGCCGTTTGCGGTCTGCAGCACACTTGGACGGCAAGTACAGAGGCTCCTCGTACGGCCCCCACCCAGCCCCTCCATCAGCTTCTCACACCAGAGCCGCTCTTGTCAGGGACAGGAGCGGAGAACATTCTCAGCCCGGGTGTGTGGTGTGTGTCGGGGTTCCTGTTCTAGCCCCAGCTTCCCAGTGTCGTTTCAGCCCCCAGTCTGCTCTGTGTGCTGGGCCCTGAGGACGCCGAAGCAGCCTGGGAGGGGGACGACAGGCAGACAGGCTTCCCTCTGCTCCCACGTGGCTCTGAGGATGCCCGAGAGCGGAGAGAGCTTTGGCAGGTCCTTCAGGGTGAGGGAGAACTGGCAGAGGAAACAGGTGGCTGGTCTGCCCCCAGCAACTGGGGAAACAGAACAGAGGGGCACACTCCCCTAACCCCGTCCTGGCCCAACAGAGGGTGCAGAAGAGAAATAAGCAGAGCAGTTCAGGAGGGGCCTGGACCAGTGCATCTTTGTTTATGTGGTTTTTCTCCCTGGAGTGGAAGCCAAGTCTGGGGTTAAAGGGCACCATGTTTCTTCCGTTTCTCTCTGTCTGCAGGAGCCTTCCTCCTCGCACTCGTTCAGCGGGTGCTGACTGAGTTACAGAGTACAGGTAGCAGGCCCGGGGTGGGGGAGAAAGACCCTGAGCAGGGAGAGGGGATCAAGCCAAAAAAGTGTAAGAATAATAAATGCAAGACGACATTTCTCTTGGCTGCCGCTGGGCTGCTCCCTGGCCCCAGGGGGGCAGGAGGTGCTGGACTCTCTTTGGGTCAGCTTGGAAGACCAAAGGTCCTGGGCCTGAATTATCAGGATGTTGGAAGGGATCCTTCATCCTCAATTACGAAACAGGTCCCAGCAGGGATGCTTCAGGGCGAAGCTCTGTAGACCTGGGCTGGTGGCAGCAGGCAGTTGCCCTCTTGGAAATCCTTAAAGAAAAATTATTCATGACGCCTGATAAGGTTGGTAAGGAAGATTTTATTACCAAGGGGCTGCAATGGTGTTCTGTAGTGGGGGAGAGAGATCAGGCTCAACTCTGATTACGAGCACAAGGGCAGGGGTGGTCAGTGGATGGAAGATGACAAGAGGAGACATTAGGGCTGGGGGATGCTTGCTAGACCAATTCAGGAGGAACTTTCTGGAGGCAGGCCAGGGTGACCCGATACCAAGCGTGGGGTTGGGGGGTGGATTTTTGTTCAACAGACCCAGCAGGATTCCTGTTAAAACCAGCCTGAGCAGGCCAAGGACAGAGCTCAAGGTTGGAACCTGGTCAGAAAGAGAACTCGGAGGAACCAATTCAAGTTTGGCCAAAGAGAGAGTCTTTGTCAGAATCGGATGAATACCTTCTCTTCTGAGTGAGAACCTCATTCTGGGGGGAGACAAGATGGCGGGGAAGTAGGAGGAGGCGCCGTTTCAACCTGTACCCTAAAGTGAGCTCATTGCCTACCAAAGAACTCCGATCACCCATGAAATCAGCCTGAGATCAGAATTCTACACGTCTGGATCTCTACAGGGGCAGAAGACGCCAATGGGCAGGTAAAGCGGAGTGGGAACGTCGGACCGGTATTGGAAGATAAACAAAAGGGGGAGGGAGCCACCAGAGGTGACCCATTGGAAAATAATACCTCAATACGAGAGTGCCCTGCGTATGGGGATCAGCATTAACTTGGAGTCTGAGTGAGAACCTCTTGCCACACGGTGCCCTTGGCCTCAGGCATGTCACTGTCTTGGCAGGAATCTTCTTTTCATTCCAATAGCTGGCAGGATCTTTTGTGTTTTGCCCTAACAAAGGAGCTAGAGCCAAAATTCTGGATGAATCATAGTTCCTCTCTCGAAAAGTGGCCGTAGGTCCCAGGTGTGTGGAGACCTTCCAGTGTCTTTAGATACTGAGCATGAATTGGAAAGGATCCAATGGGGAGCATTTCATGGTGAAGTGGGGACACATATCAGGCAGCAAAGGATCCAAGCAAGGAGAGTTGCTGGAATGATTTTTGCTTTTGGTAGGAGCTGTTTCTCCCACTCCTTCTGTATCTGCTTGGTGGAGGTAAGTGGGGTTTTGACAATAAATCGTAAACCACAATATCAGAGGTGTCAAGGCCAGAGGCTTGCCTCTTCGTTTTATGGACGAGGAGCCCAACATCCAGAGAGATTAATTCACTTGCTGAAGATCACACAACCTGCCGATGTCAAAAGAACTTAACCTAGGTCTTCTGCCTTCTGTCAACACAGACAGTTTATTCTTCCCTGGACGGCCAGAGCCTGGAACTCTGAGAAGGTAAAGGAGACAACCCACAGGAACTCTTAAGCAATTGGAACATTAACACTAGTGTATCAGTTGAAAATGGTGATAATGACCAACATTTATTGGGAGTCCCTCCAGAGCTGTCGAATTAACTTAGTTGAGGTGATCTTCACAATAACCTTCACAATTCATTAGTTCTTATGGCTGAACTTGGTTTCTCTTGTCTAATTGCATTGGCTGATATCTCTAGCACAGTGTCAAAGGGTTATGGAGATTAGTGGACATCCTTGCTCTGTTCCTGACGTTAGAGGAAATACCACCCATGCTTTCCTGTTAAATAAGATACTAGCTTTGGGACGAAATTATATATATTCCATCATGTTAAGAAGGTATACCACAGTCTCTAAGTTCTTGAGTGTTTTTTTTCTTTTTATTTCTTTCTGTGAAGAGGCATTGAATTTCTTCTCAGCATTTATGGAGATAATCATGATTTTTTGGCCTGAGATTTATTAATGTGGACTATGGTTTTAATGGATTTGTAGTAGTGAACCAACACTGCATTCTTGAACAAATCCCATTTACTTTTAATGCATTATTTTCTTAATGTGATGTTAGATTCACTGTTCCTAATATTTTATTTAGAAATTTTACAGGGATATTTATGAATGATACTGGTCTATATATTTCTCTTTACTGCTTCTGCTTTAGCCATCAGTGTTATGTTTGCTTCATAAGACAAATTAAAAAGTTTCCCTTCCTGTTCAGTGCCGTGGAATATTTTAAGAGCATTTGATTATCTGGTCTTTGAAGGTGTAGACTTTCCTGTGGAAAGTCTGGAGCTTTTGTGCAGGCTAGTTCCTTACTAAATTTCTCCATTTCTTCAGTGGAATTGATCTATTTAAATTTTCTAACTCTAATGGCAGTCAATTTGGGAAATTTTAATTTTCCTGGGAAATCATCCATTTCACATAATTTTTCAGATTTGTTTGCAAAGAAGCCATTTTACAAAAAAGATTTTATGTATTTATTTGAGAGAGATATAGTGACAGAGATAAGAATAGAGAACACAAGTGGAGAAGAGAGGGAAAAGCAGGCTTCCCGCTGAGCAGTGAGCCCAATGTGGGGCTCCATCCCAGGACCCTGGGATCATGACCTGAGCCAAAGGCAGAGGCTTACCTGACTGAGCCACCCAGCCAACCCTACTTGCAAAGTCATCTTGTGAAGTCGTCTCTTATAACTGTAAACTTTTCTTCTGTTGCAATGGTTATTTCCTCCTTGACATCCTTTATTTTGTATATTTGTGTTCTCTCCTATTTATGTTTACAAAGTTAGCAAATGATTAGTTTGTTGATTTTTTTAAAAAGCAGGATTTTATTGGTCAATTTCCTGCTTCTATATTCTCTCATTAATTTCTGTTTTTATCTTAATTATCTTTGTGCTTTCTTTTGGTTTACTTTGTTGTTCTTTTTAAAGTGTTTTGAACTGGGAATTGAATTCATTTTATTTTATTTTTATTGACAAATGTACTTAGTGCGATGATTTTTCTTATTTACTAATTTACTTGCATTCTACAGAGTATGATATGTTTTCCTTGTGATTAGGGACCCTTCTTGAGGAAAAAGAATTCAAAATTATGAATATAAAACTAAGTACGAGGCCTTGAAAGGGGCCCATGTAAGTGAGGGGCCATGGTGCTTGAATTTCACTAGCTCCACAGTAAATCCACCTCTGTTTAAAAGTAAGGCTTGAGGGGGATCTGGGTAACTCAGTCTCTGGCTCTTGATTTGGGCTCAAGTCATGATCCCAGGATTGTGAGACTGAGCCCCACATTGGGTTCTGCACTGGGCGTGGAGCCTGCTTAAGATTCTCTCTCTCTTCCTCTTCCTCTCTTCTCTCTCTCTGCCCTTACCCCCAACTTCCTCTCTAAAATTAAATAGATTAAGTAAAGAAACAAGAAAATAAAAATAAGTCTTGGGATTTAAACATGGTTTTTGTGGTTGGCATTTTGAGATGAGTTAGTCATCAGCGAAGTCCTTGACACATGAGTAGCAAGAGAAAAGAATGGGAAAGAGAAAGAACTCTGATGGTCTGCATAGCTTGTGCTTACTTACCAATCATTACCTCATGCCTGATTGCTTTATTATTACCATTTTATATATGATTAAGAGGAATTTCTGTAATGTTAAAGTACTTGCTGCAGATCACACACAGATTTAATCTCGCCAAGTCCAATGAGGCAGCCCATGTCTATTTCACTACACCCACCATATTGTTGGCGCCAAGAAAGGACTGGGACCGCGTTCTCCTCCCACCTTCTCCCTTAATGGCAAGTTCAGGAACTTGTATCACAGGAAGAACCTGGAAGGGCACGTGCTGGTGGTGCAGGGTGTTTACTGCAGGGAATCAGACAGAGCCCGCTGACTGCATCAGTCAGGTACTGCTGTGTAACAAAGGATCCCCAAACAATAAACATGTATGACGTCACAAGCACTGAGAGTCGGGAATCTGGGAGCAGCTTGGCTGGATGGTTCTGGCTTCGGGTCAGTCGTGAGGCTGCTGCCGTCTGAAGACTCAACTGGGACGGCAGGGCTTGCTTCCAGACTCACTCACATGACTGTGGACAGGCTTCCATTCTCTGGTGGCCTAGAGACTTCAGTTCCTTGCTGTGTAGACCTGTCCACTGGAATGCTCAGGACATGGCAGCCAGCTTCCCCCAGACTGTGTGCTCTGAGACACAGAGAAAAACTGGGGAGACCCCTCAGAGGGAAGCCATAGGCTTCTTCTGTCTTACCTTGGAAGTGACATTCCACCATTTCTGGTTGTTAGAAGCAAGCCCATAAGTCCAGCCCACACTCTCCAGAGCAGAATTAAGCTGCACCTTTTTGAAGGGAGGTGTATCCAAAAATGTGTGGACATAATTTTAAAACCACCACAGTGCCATCGTGTGTATGGGGAGACGTCAGAATTTCTCTCTGCCACGGGACTTGTCACCGGGGTTTGGCCTCGACTGAGGTCATCCTCCAGAATCCACTCCGTGCTCTTCCTGGAGATCTGAGCCACTCCTTGTCCCGTGGGGTAGAGAGAAGAGGTCACCTTCGTTCAGGCCTCCATTCACGCACTCACTTGGCAAATATTTATTAAGCGACGACTAGCTGTTGGGTGCAGTTCCAGGAGCTGGGGACGGAGCAGTGAACAAAAGACATGGTGTCCTGTGCTCGAGGAGCTTTTATTTGAGTGTGAGAAGCCAGATAATTAATAAAGAAATGACTAAAATAACAGCGATGGTAATAAGGACTATGAAGAGAAATAAAGCACAATGAAAGGATAGGGGGTAACATGTGTCGCTGCCCCAGACAGAGGGAACAGATGAGACCCTGCTGTATTGTCTCCGAGGACGAGCTCAGACAAATCCTCTTTGCTGAGGTGACATTTCAGCAGAGAGACCTGACTGAGAAGAGATGAGCCACATGGTCACTGGGAGAGGGCACAGCAAGGGCAAAGGCCTTGGGGCAGGAATGATCTTGGCGTGTGTTTGTGAAATGTTCTGGTCGGGATGGAGTAAGCATGGGAATAATTGCTGGCAAAAGAGACCAGAGAGGTGGCCAGCATCCCTGGTTTTAGTCTCTGTGGGGTGGGACCCATTTAAAAGGACGTGAGTGGGGATTAATCTGATTTTGCCACGCTGCAGGCTTCAGTCTGGCTGCTGGGCAGAGGGGGAGGAAGAGAGAAGAGAGAACACAGAGGACAGGGGGCTGCTGCAATTATCCATGTCTTGTTCTAAGGAGGATGCAGTACAAGTCGTGACACGTGGTCAGAGGCAGATTGGCTCCTGTTGCAATCACTTATATGCAGAAAGTGACGCCACCTACCTAATGCACCAAGGTTCCTGCTGCATTTGCAAGTTTCACGCCAACGTCTGACCATTCTGTGAATGCACCGTGTGCTGGAAGCCACGTCCAGGCCCTGTGCTGGCATATGGGCATGGACAGACACAGTGCCCGCCCACATATGGCTCTTCCAGAACAGCAGGGCAGAGATGCAGGGAAAAGACACATTAGGGCATTCTTGGCTCCATGTTGTAGAAAGTGCTGGAGGTGTCACAGGGCAGGGAGCCTGTCACGCTGGGTGGGGGCGCTGAGGACGGCAGGGACTTCCACAGGCAGGAATGGGGTGGCCGGTGTTACAGGCAAAGGACGACGTCCCGCTGGAGGCAGAGGCTGTGGTTGGAGGAAGTCGGTTCCAGAAGCAGGGAGGAGTTGCCAGAGCTGAGGCGGGATGAGAGTTATAAGCAGGCTTGCAGAGACCCTGGAATTCCAGGGTGAGGTGATGGGCTTTGACAGGAGCCCTGGGAAGAGCCTGCAGGCCCCATCTAGCATGGGTTGGAATGGAAAAGGCTGGAAATACGGACTCCCGTTGGGATGTTATGGCGAACACTAGCAGAGGAGGATTTAAGAACAGCCATAATGATTGCGGTACAATTGAGAAATAGCGAGAAAAATTGAAAGAAATTTAATATCCAGCTAGCAGACTCATTGTTTTCTTGTGTTAGAATTTTTTAATGGTGTATGTGATAGAATAATGTGTAGCGAGTAAAAAATGTTTTCAAAGAAATTCTTAATGACATGGGGGAGAAGTTTACAGCATAATGTGAAGTAAAAAAACCCAACAGATCTAAGAAATAGAGCAGAGCACATAATGCACAGGCTGAGCAGAAATGTAGCAAAATGTTCACACTTCTCTTTAGGAACTGAGATTTGTGTGTCTGACATTTTCCTTTTTCTACCTTTTTAAATTTTTGAAAAATTTCACAGAAAAATGGATTACTTTTGTAGTCAGAAAAATTGCTAATCTATAAAGATTAAACATTGATTTTAAATCAGGGCTCGCCTAACACAACCGAGAAGGGTGACCTGAAGAACCTGACTTAAAGGAGTTAGTACTTTGGGGGCAGGACTGGCAGAACTTTTGGGCTAACTGGATTTGGGAGAAAG
This sequence comes from Mellivora capensis, assembly GCA_004024625.1. Lineage (NCBI taxonomy): Eukaryota > Metazoa > Chordata > Mammalia > Carnivora > Mustelidae > Mellivora > Mellivora capensis. The sequence continues at coordinate 22,700 of PISX010000864.1, forward strand.
GGAGAGGCAAGGGTCCAAGATAAGTATCACTTCCTCTGTCTTTTCTCCTTGGCAGGAGCCAGAGCAATCTGATGAAAACGTAATTCGGATCAATTTCTTCCTCTGCTCAAAACCCTCCAATGGCTCCCATCTGGCTCAGAATAAAAGCCAGAACCCTTTGAATTCCTTACAGGACCTCACATATCGACCCTAGGATTATTTCTGACTTGGTGGTCTTACTCTTTCCCTTCCTCCCACTCTCTGCTCTGGCTGCCTCACTGTTTCTGAATGTGTCCCAGGGCCTTTGCACCTGCCATCTCCTTGCCTGGAATGTTTTCTGAAATCTCTGTTTTGCCCATTCACCTGTTCTCCTCTCAGGGAGGCCTTTTCTGGCCACCCTCTCCAAAACCTCAATCCCCTGGCACTCCCATCCTTCCTTTGCTTAGTATTTATCCCCAGCAACATCATAACTTCAGGTAACTATATATTTTTATTTAACTTGTTTGTTTTTTTTCTCTTCCATTAGAAGACAAATTGCAGGAGGGCAGAGGTTTTCTTTTGTTCACTGAGGTCTCCCCAGCTCCTGGCACAGTCCTAATACTAAGCAAATGCTTGGTGACTGAATCACCATAATCTAAATAAAGAAACCAAATGTTCCATTTACTCTAAAGATCATCAGATTTGCCATTGTTCAGTAAAAGACATTAGATGGCCAGACTTCTTGCAATTGTAAATTCTCTCTGTTCATTTAAAGTTAAGGGTCCAGGGATGCCTGGGTGGCTCAGTGGGTTAAGCCACTGCCTTCAGCTCCGGTCATGATCCCAGCGTTCTGGGATTGAGTCGGTCCTTGCTCAGCGGGGAGCCTGCTTCTCTCGCTGCCCCTGCTTGCCACTCTGCCTGCTTGTGCTTGCTCTCTCTGACAAATACATACATAAGTAAAATCTTTAAAGTTAAGGGTCCAATTTTAAGAATTCCATTTCCCCGTGGCTTATTTGTTGGCTCGTTTCTTTGTTTTCAGGAACAACATCACTGTCTCTGTGGCTCAGAGATGGGGGTGGCAGTGGGTCCTGGAAGCAGGAAATCTGAGAAAAGGAGGGGGGTTGGACTGGGTCACCGATGTTTAGCCCTCCGAGGACGCGGGAGAGTACCGTCCTGGGTTTGCTCACTCCAGCACGTTGCCCTGACCCTCCATAGTGCTGGCAGGTCTCATTCCAGTTGCGGAAAGGCGGTCGTTGGCCATTCCAGCTGAGGGGCTCTGGGCATCCGTACCCACCATCCCCTGAGAAGCCGCTCCCGGGCTGATGTCACCACCTCCCCAGGGGGAGCTGTGCTTGGGGCTCACCTGGTGTCCAAAGCTGTGGAGTCCCAGCCCAGGAAACTCAACACCTCCTGGCCAGATTGGCGGGGACTCCTGGAACCCTGGCCAGTGAGAGCTACTGCGCAGGATGGAAGGTTCTGGAACTCGGGGTGGAGTTGGTGGAGACCCTCTCCCACCTCCAGGACCCACTGAATCTGTTTTTTTATGAAAGTCGTTTGAGCCAAGCCGTCAGTGGGAAGGGCTTAGCCCACGCCCTCAACCTCACCCACGATGCAGAAGCCCAGGGAACACCGACTCACTAGCTTCTGTTTTCCCAGAGAGAAGTTTGGATAACGTAGGCCCCGAGCAATCTATGGGGAGTGAGTCTGCACGGTGCCGGCCCCCAAACGCCGTTTCCCTCCAGGAGCAGGATTCTGGGCTGAGTCAATGAGTTGCTCTGCTTTCATATGGCCCAGCAGGTGGCTGAGGACGGTCAGTGAGGCGCCAGGCATGGGCGGGCGGGGCGGCAAGGACAGCAGAGCCGGTGCCCCACGGGGACACCTGGGCCCCCTTCAGGCGGGGCTGTTGGGAGTCTTCCTCGGGGGCCACCGGACTAGGCGTCACCGGGCCTCTCCTCGGATCAGCAGGCAAACGCGCACCGCACGCGTCCGCAGCGGGCCTCGCAGGGGAGCTCGCGCAGCGGCTCCGTGGCTCAGGGGAGGCCGCGGACGCACAACCAGGAGGTTAAGTCCCTTAGCAAATGCCTCCGCGCAGGTGGGATCCGCGTGGGAAGGGCCCGGAGCCCACGGAACCCGGCAGAGCGCGGGCCGTGGCTGTGCACCCCGGGGCCGGGTGGCGGCTCTCCCCAGCCGCGCACCCTCAGTCTCTGCCCCCGCCCCCCCGCCAGCGCGCCCCCAAGTGCAAGGCCGGCGTAAGGGAGTCTGCAGGGCAGCGAGCAGCACCTGCAGAGTGGACTGTGCAAGCCCCCGGGCTCTCCTTCCGTGAAAAGTGAAAGAAATGACCTAAAAGGAAATTGGAAACGGGTTTTCTCCTGTCTGGACTGCGTGGACCCCTGGGCAATGCTAGCCCCCCCTGTACGGACAAACCGTGGGCCAACCGCACTCTCCATGGCCCCTTCCAGGTGGCCACCCACCTCTCCAGCCCCAGGCTCCCTGGGGGTGACATCCGTGTCAAGCATCCTGCTTGGGGGCCCAGGGACTTGGGTACGTGCTGGCCACCCCGCTGACTGCGTGCTCCCCGCCAGCCGACATTGAGTGGGAATTGCCTCTTCTGGTTCCCCGACAAGCTGCCCACCGCATGCAGGTCAGTTTCTTTATTCACAAAATGGAGATGCTGCCCGCTTTGTGAGATGGTGTGTGCAGAGACAGGAGACTAGCTCTTAGAGGGGCTCAGGGAATGGAAGTCCCATGAGGACGCTTCGGGGGCCTGGCTGTTGTTCCTCAAACCCTGGTGAGGGGGAGTGTGTGTCAGTGAAGTTACTGGGAGAAATGGAGTACAGGAGGATTTCCAGGGAAGGCGCGAGGGAGGGAGATGGGTAAGAAGGTTGGTTGAGCTGTTGGCAGTGAACCGCCTCAGTCCCACAGTTGCAGACTTCGGGGAGCCGGGAGCTGGGCAGAAGCCTGCTCTGAGCCACCGTCCCCCCCGCAGTCCAACCCACCGAGGGGACCCTCGGATGTTTCCCAGCATCCTCCCCTCACCGAGCCAGAGCCTCCTGGTGTCGTGACAAACACCCAAGGAGACTCGGTGACATGTTGACCTACTTGCTCTCAAAGGGGCCATGAGAACAGTACTTAGTTGTTAAATAAAGATTTGCAGACAAGGTCTTCACAAGTCAGCTTGGGGACAGCCCAAGCCAACTGAAGAGCCTGGCCTAGAGCGGGAGTGCTGGGAAGGGGTTAACAGCCAGCTCCGTGGGGGAAGAATGCATGCCCCCCCAAATGCATTATAAATCACTCGCGTAGAGGATGTGTAGCACACGGCGTACAGATAAACAATTTGACATCAGCAATCTTTAATGTGACGCCATAGCCCTGTAACTGTAGTGGGACTCAGTATTTCTCGAAAACTCCATCCTCACCGGTTCTACCGTTCTAGCACCAAGAGTAGTGTTACGAACCAGACCACAGATCCGTGGTTACTGCCTGGTCACTGCCCGAGTCCGCAAACACGCCACTCACACCACTGACCCACGAGTGTAGCTCTGATGTGAATGTTAGCTGACGCTTTTGTTTATGTTGATGAGCATGGCAAAGCGAAATGACCGAGGCGTGTGTCAGAATGTCCCCGTTCATCGAAGATGTGAGGGCCTTCTTGGCCAAATTGGCAAATGGTTGGTTTTTCTTCTGTTTCCGTGCGAGTCACTGCTTGGTGGCCACAGACATGAAACTTTTCAGTTTGATTTGTATTAGCATTTTCTCTGCCACTTTCCCAACTGTCGACAATGGACAAAAGGTCAAGAGTTTGCTAACCCGCCACGGCCAACGGCCAACGGCGAACTCTCCACGTGGTCACTGAGATCGCTTAGGAAGGGAGGGGCCCCAGCGCAGCAGCTGGTGTTTCCGTCGTTCAGGTGATGGGGAAACAGAAGAGCATGGATTCATGGTGAAATGCAGTAAGGAATTCGTGATTGAGTTTTGATTATTTATTGCCTTTTTCAGTGAGCTCTCATCCATTTTAATAAGGGCTGATAACACAATTCTGAGAATTGCACAGTGGGTTCTTGAGAGTGATGGCAAGCTGGCTGCAGCACGCATGGCCAGAGGCACCCCAAACCCAGGGCACACCTGCCCCCCTAGAGTGTGTGGGGGGGCAGTGTGAGGGCCCCCAGGGGGGAAGTCAGCTGCATGGTGCCCTCTGCATCCCTGTGGCATGTGCAGGTCGTTAGGGCCCTTGGAGGCCACGAGACCAAAATTTCCTTATCCTTCCCTGTTCCTGGCAAGGGAGGAGCTCCAGCTAGCCTGCAGATAAGACGAGTGAGTTTGAGGGCATAGGGGCACAGTCGCTCTGTTGTCCCGCCCTCGAAGACAAGGGCCCCCTACTTTCCTTCTGGTTTTCTCTTGTGATGTGGCTGGGGCTGTGGAGGTTCCCGCTCTAACCCCCGGGGTGGGGGACACCCTCTACTCTTCTGCAGCCGTGTGTCCCTGGGCTGAGTTTCCTGAGTCTCTGACCCTCACTTTCTTGACAGCCAAAAGGGATGCTGTGGCTGGTCGCCGTGAGGACCCAGGTGTGGCCCGGGATGGGGAGGGGGCAGTTCCCAGCCGTACCCTTCACGGACCCCCAGGGCTGGACCAGTTTCTCTTGCACCGCAGCTCTTCATGAGAGCAGTCTCATCGAGGAACTGGAAAGGTTCTCACATCTACAGATTCTGTCTTACAAAGTTCAGGAGTGGGGGCAGCCCCCAGGGGCTGTGTATTCTCAGCTGGAAGGGGCTGGAGGGGAACGAAGTTGAAGCAGTTGAGCAGGCTTTCTGGAACATTCTGTGATCAGCCCCAGGTGGAGCCTCTCCACTCCCGTTTCCTTCTCTGTTTGGGTTTGGTCACTCTGAATGATGTTTGACGTTTACTGTAGGGATTAGACCCTATGCGGCTACGGGAGCCGGGGAGGAAGTCCAGTGCGGGCTGTGCCTCTGGGTTGGTAGGGCTGGCGGTTGGAAGGAAAAGTGGATGTGCATGGGGCTGTGGGCAAGAGACCAGAAACTGGGCTCAGAGTGGTACTGGGTCTGTCACCCACCACCTCCCATCTCAGGGACATGGTGACCCAAGGAGCCGGCTGGACATGCCTGGTCCAGGTCCCAGAAGCCACTGGAGGGGCCGCTGGATGGTCTCGGCCCGAGCCCACAGTGGGCACTAGTGGCCCAGGTGCCACGGGAGCTGCACCAGCACCCAGCTCTGAGCTGACCTTCGGGGCATTTTGGCCGATGTTTGTGTCTGCCATCCAAAGGTCATCAGATTTCTCTTATGAACAGCCCTAATTAGGAATCATACAGGAAGTGAATTTTGGAAAAATGAAGTCCCAATGTAGCTAAGTCGACATGGTGGAAGGCTACCACCCCGCGCTTCTGGAGCACCAAGGCCAGTGGGATCCCCTCGTCACATTCTTCCAGGTTCCTATGTCTCCACATGGAACGTTTTCCCCCCAGCCATGGTACTCAGAAAACTCCTACAGCACCTTCAAAACCCCACAGAGACATGCCCTCCTCTGAGAAGAGTTCCCTAACATGCTCCCTCCAGGACTGGCTCTGTACCCAGCACATCACAACCGCCTCTGTTGTACATGTGAGATGCCTCGAGGGCAGACTCTCTCCTCTTAACCGGTATAAGCTGTGCCTAGTTGGCCGCTGAAGAAATAGTTGCTCAGGTTGGTTAGTGAACTTGGCTAGGATTGCCCCGCAAGATGATGATTAGTCTAATACGGAGCTGTACTTTGAATCCCTGTCTGTGACTCTTCTAATTATAAGCCACCGTGACTAGAAAGCTGAGAAAAATGTGGCCGTTGCCCATCCGACTGTTTAGTGGCGGGGAAGGAGAGCCGTGACGCGGTGAGGCGGCTGGCGAGACCAGCAGGAGCAGAACGTGCCGGGGGCTCCGGGGAGGGCCGCCCAGGCGGCAGGGAGGCCCTCCGCCTCCAGCCCAGCAGAAGGGATGCGGAGCCGGCAGTTAGCTCAGCTCTCAGAAGCGCCACAGGTGGCCCCCCTGAGGTCCTAGTGCTGTGCCCCCCGGAGTGCCTCCAGGAAATCCAGGCCTGGCTAGTTTGAAGATAAGGACGCCCTCCCTCCCCCCCGCGCCGGCCCCCTCCGTCAGCAGCTGCCAGGGAGTGAGGCTCTAGTGGGCTCCTCACTGTGTGGCTTCCAGCCAGTCCTACTCCTCGTCTGGAAAAGAAGGGCCTGGGGTGGGTGGCTGAGATTCCTCATTCCCTCATCCCCATGGGCTCTTGCGGGTGGTTGTCTGGATTAGGCATTTCTCGTGTTCTGCCGCCAGGTGGCGCCAAATCCCAGCTCCTGCCAAGTTGGTTCCCTATAAGCAGGGGGTGGTTTGGGGCCGGGATCTCAGAGGAGGTGGTGTGAGCTGAGCTTGTGTGTGTCTGTGTGTCTGCATGCAGCGGCAGAGTTCTTTCAACGCCCTACATCTACCACCATCACCCCTGCCCGGTGGAGTTCATCTCTAGCTCCTTGCTGCCTCTCTTCCTCCCCTCTAGACACATCTGCCTCCTAGTGCTGCCTCCAGCACTCCTGGCAAGATCTGGCCCCAGGGCCTTTGTGTGTGCTGTCCCTTCAGCTTGGAACACTCATCCCCCCAGACAGCCACAGGGACCTCCCACATTCTCTCAGTGTGGCCTTTCCTAGCCATCCCACGTAAAAACCTCCAAACTCACCCCATGCTTTATTTTTAATTAGAAAAACTGTGATTAAATAGGCACAAAATTTTGCCACCTTAACCGCCCTCAAGTTTGAAGTTCTGTGGCATTAACAGGTTGTGGTGGGACCCTGTTCGCCATCCATCTCCAGACCTTTTCCACCTTCCCAAACTGAAATCCGATTTCCGCTGAACAGCCCCTGTTCTGCCCTCCCTCTGCCCCCGGCAGCCACCGTTCTTCTGTCTCTACGAATCTGACTGCTCTGTCTCACGAAAGTCTTACAGTACTTGTCCTTTTGGGACTGCTTTAGGTCACTTAGTGTAACATCTTCAAGCCCCGTCCATGTTATAGCCCGTGTGACCGTTGGCTTCCTTTTCGAGGCTGTGTGATATTTCTATACGGGCTCTAGATGTCCTGTTTGGACCATTCATTCGTCTGCTGATAGACACCTGCGCTGCCCCCACTCTTGTGAAGAATGCTGGGGTGAACCTGCTCTTTTCCAGGTTTTACTTTCCTGCACAGCACGGAGTCCCATCCAGCTGTCTCCCTCTGCCCCCGGCCAGACCTCCTGACGATTGCTTCTTGGTAGATGAGATCCCCCCAAGCTTACAATCCTAGTGCTGCCTTTAAGGCCGCTGGCCAGTTACAGCCCACCTAGCCGTTTTATCTTCCTGTTCCTTTTAAATGTCTGTGAACGCAGGGTCCCTCAAAATGCTCTTTGGACCAGCTTTAGTGTTCTATTTTATTTTTATTTATTTTTTTTAAAGATTTTATTTATTTGACAGATCACAAGTAGGCAGAGAGGCAGGCAGAGAGAGAGGAGGAAGCAGGCTCCCCGCTGAGCAGAGAGCCCGATGTGGGACTCGATCCCAGGACCCGAAGATCATGACCTGAGCTGAAGGCAGCGGCTTAACCCACTGAGCCACCCAGGCGCCCAGCTTTAGTGTTCTATCACTGAGTTCATCTTTGCTATGTGTTCATCCTGTATGTGTAGGAGGGTCAGAGTTTTAACTTTTAAAAAGTTGTACATTGACATTCCAGAGGTTTTTCTTACCAGAAACTACACATTTGTGGAATGAAATCAGCTCCATCAGTTTCTAAGGCTCTGCCAGCCAAGTTGGGGCTTCAGGGGCCTGGGGGCCAGCTGAGCTGCACAGAGACACCGCCAGCACCCCTGGGGCCGGGCAGGAGTTGGGGAAGTGGCAGGCAGCGTCTGCGGGCGCCGGAGGGTGGGTGTGCTTGCTCTCATGCGCTGGGGCCGGCCCCTTCCCAGCCCTCCTGGGAGCCGTGCAACCTTGTAGGGAGCCGTGCACCTTGTAAAGGCTTTGAACACGTCCGCTGACCCTCGCCGGGTCCCCACCAGATGGATGTTCTTCTGCAGATGAGGAAGCAAGCTTGGGGCAGTGGGGGTTGAGGAACAGAGGAGTGCGGTGTAAGGGGAAATGATGGAGGACTAAAACGAAGGTTGTGTGTGACGGGATGAGTAAGTGGATTTTTCCCTCTAGCTCGGCAATTGCAGGGGAGAGGGAGTGGAGTGGGGGTGGTGCAAGGCGCTCCCCCGCCCCTGGGCAAGGTCAGTCACACCCACAGGGGACAGTCGTCTCCTCCAGGGGGCTGGCTGAGAGGTACCCACGAGTAAGCCTTACCCGCCCCCCGGCAGCTGCTCCCGCCCGGTGCTAGTGACGCGAGGGGACCCCCAGGACCCCCCTCCCAGGGTGCTGGGATGTCCACACTAGCAGGTGACACAGCCAGTGCTGAGCGGGTTTCAGAAGACGCCTGGGCCCTGGGCAGAAGCAGGCCCTCTGTGAGGGCCAGGAGGTGGCCTGCGGTGCAGGGGTTGGGGGAGACCCTCTGTTTCCCCTACCTGGGGCCCCCTCACTGTCCCTTCCCCGAAATAATAAGACACTTGGCCAGGGCCAAGAGGTGAAGTTCATATTTATTGTTGAAGCAACCCTTACAGACATCAGCGTTCCGTTAAGTAAAGGAAGAGAACACACCGACTACATCACCGCCCCCCGAGCGGCACAGGGGCGGGCCGGGCCTGGTGGCCACGCTGGTGGAGAAGTACATTCAGTGGGTGTGCGGCGCCAACGTTCCAGGCTCACGGGCGTATATACTGTATTTATATAATTTATATTTATATATAGAGATCGAGTTTTGTGTATACAAAGAACGATATTGTTACAAATACAATACTCTACTTGTCCCTCTTTACAGACGGTAGTACAAGTTCACACTGCAGGGGCTGCACTGGATATGTACAAGGACTTTCCTTCCCACGAGTCCTCACGCGCGCACTGCCTTGACGGGGGGGGGGGGGGGGGGGGGGGGGGGGGGGGGGGGGGGGGGGGGGGGGGGGGGGGGGGGGGGGGGGCTGAAGGATCGGGGCGTGTGTCCCCGTTGGCCGGGACGGACCAGGGAGGGCGCAGACAGACGCGGAACTCAAACCAGCCAGCGGCCTTGTCAGCGGGAGAGTAAACATATCTGAAAGGAGGTGGCCCTTGGTTGTAAACAGTGGTAACAGCCACACCACTGGGTCGAGGGACCCACGTGGGGCTCGTGGGTGGGTTTCCTCAGCGTGCAGATGGGGGTGTGGAGTGTGAACGGGGGCCTTGGGGGCGGCGGGAGCGATGGGGGAGGTAGTAGGTTACTCTGGGACTCTCTGAGGCCGGTAGGGGGTGGGCAGCGTCCGGACAGCAGACCTGCGTGCGGAGGCTCGGCGGCCAGTGCCTCGGGGTGGGCTTGGGGCCCCGTGGGGCCCGCTCTGATGATGGAGTGGACGCCGGGTCTTGGTCTCTGTGGGTTTCCTCCTCTTGCGAACCCAAGGCGGACGGTGGCTCCCTGAAATGCTCCCAGGGAGAAGGCAGAGACGGGATGCGTTCTGGGTGCTTCCTGGCCGGACCCGGGGGTGGACAGATCTGAGAAGCTGTCCCCAAAGCTGAGTCACTGGCATGTCCCAGCCTAGCAGCAGGAGTGGCTTTTTCCCCGGGCCCTGTTTGGGAAGCTGCTCTGTATATAGTCTCCCCCCAGGAGATGGGGGTTCGGGCATTTACACTTATAACTACACACATGGGGATGCCGGAAGGGAAAGAGACCATCCCGTCCCACAGGATTCCCCAGAACAGACGTGCTGACACTTCCGAGCCCACCTCCTTGGCTAACCGAAGTTGGGTGACCCCCTCCGTCCGCCGGGAGCAGGGCGAAGAAGGGGCTCGAGCTAGGCCCGCCCATGCCGAGCGCTAGGAACAGCACTGTCCGGGCACAAGGGGCCACTCCGACGGACGGTAGGGGTGTGGTGGACAGACCACCCTCCTCTCGGGAGAGCTCACCAGACGGGCTTTTCCGGCACACGCTGCCGAACATGCCAAGACTTCTGTGCCACAGCGACAGAACAGGTCTCCCCTCGCCTTTGGGTGGAGATGCTTCCTTGTAACTCAGGGGAGATTGCCCAGGGCTGTGCTCGGGGAGTCCCCCGTCTGCTGGCCCGTCAGGGACAGGCCTCTGCCCAGGTGTTCGGGCAGCAGGCGGACCTGAGCGCCTCCCATGATTAGCCAAGGCTCCTGATGCCTAAAATACCGCCAAGAATGCTTTGTTCCTGTTTCACCCGCTCTTTCTGCCAGAGGAAGGACGGTCGCAGGGCTCCTGAGTACTTCCTTACATCGCCAGACACCCTACCGTGTGGCCACCAGAGAACCTGGAGCCACGATCTGCTGCTCACGGGTGGGGTGGGCCGGCCGTGGGGCCGAGCACCCTCAGAAAGTCCAGGGGTCCTGACTGTCCACGCCAGCGCCCCTGGAGAGGGGGCAGCCCCTCGCCAGAGAGGATGTTCAGGCAGCAGCAATCCCTCTGCCTTAGCGCTTGTACTAGAGTCAAATCGAGGGTCAGCCACCGACGCCTTTGGGACCTTCGGCTCTCCTGACTCTCAGAAAACAGGAGGCACAGCGATCCCAGGGGAACCGACTGCTGGCGGGGGGGCAGCGGGCTTTTGTTCCTATTTTTTAAAACCCCCTTTCCTCCCTCCACTTGACACGTAAACACACTAGCTGATGTGTGCTCGCCGAATTCCTATGTCCACAGACACAACATAAATGTCCCAGTGCAGAGAACAGGGACTATATTAATATCACAAAATATATTAGTTTCTCTTCCCCCGTCTCTGCTGAGGTCAGGAACGAAACAAAACGAAAACCAGACCGACCCACACCCACCTACATGAACACAAAATGCTCTTTGGACCCAGAATAAGTGACAACTGGCTCAGAATAATATTATGAAAACACCCGCACCGAACTGAGACCCCGCCCACGGATGAGGCACCTGAAGGGGACACTCGAAGCTCTCGGACTCACGAGGCAGATGTTTCTAGCACACGCTTGGGGATTCTTAGGCATAGAGGGAGGTCATTCCTGTCCCCTTAGTTTTGTGGTTAATGACTGTTCTGGCCTCTGACGTGCTGCCTCAGGGGCCCTGAGCAGAGGAGAAAGCTGGTCCTGCCTTGGGCACCCCGGCCGTCTTCCTCGGGCGGGAGCAGTCCGTCGTTCCCAGACTCCCCACATGTGGGTGGAGTGGGGGGCGTGGGGGGAGCCCACTAATGCTGAGTCCAGGCGGTGCCGGGAACCAGGCCTCAGCCCCCGAGGGGGTGTGCCTCTCAGGACAGAGCTAGGCAGCCCCGTGGGCCACACCGAACAGGGGAAGGGGCCTCCCGGAGAGACCATGTGGGCCTTCCAGAGGCCCTGTGTGCCTCACTGGTGGTGGGAGGTGGTGAGAGGGACTGTCTACGTACGTGCGCGACAGCGAGGGGGGGGAGGAAGCCCCTGCCCATGATTATTTGATGGTTGATAACCTCGGATGACTCAGGGAGGCCACCCCCCTGAACCGCTGAGCTTTCTGCAACGAGATGGTGCCTCAGGCAGCTCCCCTTCGACCCTTGGGTGAGAAGGCTCACGTTAAACAACACCATGATGTTGAACCTAAAACTAGCTACAGAAGAGGCATAAGGTTGGCTCAGAATTCTGGGCAGAGATGCGGGGCATCCCTGGTCCACAGCTGGCAGGGCAAATCCTTAAAGGCGCAGCTGGTCCCTGCTGTCCCCCTACACTGGCACATACTGCCTGAAGGAGAGCCAGGACCAGGGGCTGGAGGGCAGGCCTGGCTGTGTCCACGCCCTCCCTGCCCCGAGGAGCACCTCCTAGAGGCCTAGGCTGGCTGCTCTCCCGAAGCGGGGGCTCCCTGTAAGCAGCACCCGCCCTCCTCCAGAGCCACTCCCGAGGGCCTTTCGGGATGGTGCCATGCTGGGCCGGCCCCCCGGGGGGCCGTGGCTGCTCTCCATCCTCCAGGGGGAGCAGAAAAAACTTCCCTGGCATTAAAAGAACAAAGAAAAAAATGTGCAGACTGGAGAGAGACGGAGCAAAGAGGTCTGCGGATTCTTCTCTTCCTGTGTCGAACCGGTGCTGGGCGTGAGGGGGAAGGTCCCAGTGGGCACACAGATGCAGAACGAGAAACACACCACGAGTGAGGGCAGCCCTCCATGCAAGCCGCCAGGCGGGCACGGCCTCAGATGTACACGGGCTGCTCCTGGGCCGTCAGCAGGCGGTACATGGCCGCCGGCATCGTCTTCATGTGAATCTGGGGGTGGGAAGGCACGTCAGGGGGCCAGAGGCCGGGGGCTGTGGAGGCATCGACCCCTGTGGCCCCGGGTTGGGGGGAAGCACCTCTAACCACAGGGGGCTTTGAAGACCCCCACCCCCACCCCCCAACAGGGACCGGACCCCGGCCTCCTGGCAGAGAGGAATCTACGGGCTTTCTAAAATGTCTGGGGCAGCAGAGAGAGAGCAATGACAACCAGGCAAGACGTGTTTTCCCAGCCAATGCCATGTTCTTGTTCTCATCAGGCTGTTTGGGGTTTTTTGCCCCCACCCCCCCCCCCCCCCCAAGAAGGAAAACCCAAGGAGAATGATGGTGGTTTGTTACTGTTCCTGCTCCCTCCTTTCCTTGCAGGTTGCGTGGCCCAGGGGCCTGGGGAGAGCCATCCCGACCTCAGGAGGCCCGGACCGGGTGCGGCCCCTGGAGGCGACTCTGTTGATCAGACCCCATCGAAGACCTCCACCTCCCCAGCACTCTAACTGGAAAGACAGAACTCGGGCGGCCCCCGGGAGAAGCTGCACAGACGAATCCACGAGTCCAAAGTGGAAGGAGAGCAAATAATGCGAGAGAGACTGGCCCCCACTGGCAGGGGCTGCTCTGGGGCCCGACTGGTCACTGGGCTAGGTCTGTGCCGACACGGACGGTTCCAGCTGGGGCGCAGTGCTGGGGACTGGAACGGACACTCCCTGGAAGGCCTGGGAGGGGCCGCATGAGTGCAAGGCCAGGGGCAACAGGGGACCCCCCACCCCCCCCAGCTCCTACCTCTCCCACCGCATTGGAGAGGATGTGGACGATCTTCTCGTGGGGGGTGGCCACCACGCTCTGCCCGTTGATCTCAATGATCCGGTGTCCCACGCGGACGCCGCCTCGCTCCGCTATCCCCCCTCGCATGAGGCTGCAGATCTGTCGGGGCCAAAGACCATGTTACCCTTCAGGGCAGCACCCCGTGCTGGGGAGCAGGGTGGGGTGGGCCTGTCCTTCTGGGACCCCCTGCCCTCTCATCCCTAAGAAGCTTCTGTGGTTACTTTGGGGGCAGGGGAATCTCTTGGTTTCTTTTCAGGACGCACAGGACCGTGTGCACGTGCGCCCCGCATGTCACGGGGCGTCACAGCCCACTGAGCTCTGATCGCTTGTCATCGCAGATGGGGCCAGGGAGACAGAGCGGTGTGGGCCTGTCACCAGCTGCTTTGAAGCTCGCAGGCTGTGGAACACAGGTGAGTGTCATGTCCCATGTCCCCCCCTGGGACTCAAACATTGAACTGGCTCATGTTCGAAGCCTGCTTTCCGGGGTCACAGTTACACGAGCCCAAGCGTGGCCAGCTCCCTCGTTCAAACTCACTTCTCGTGGAACGGCCACCGTGGCTGGCTTTCGCCGCTGCAGGGCCAGGCCCGCAGCACACCGGAGGTGTGCTCTCTCCAGGGTCTGGGGGGTCTGGGCTTAGCCCCGGGGGCCAGGCCTTCCACACCTCACGCAAAGCATCAGACTTTCCCCCCAAAAACATGTTCTGAATTTACAGAGGTGACTTCTTACTTCAGATCATGCATCTTTTCAGCCCGTGTAGACAAGACCTCGGCATTCCGTGACAACACGCTGTGTCTGGGTGTGTGGACCCTGTGGGCCTCGGGGTACCCTGGGGTCCAACACCACGAAGGTGGTTCCCACACTTCAGACAAAACCAACGGACCCGCTGCTGTTGTCCAACCACCCTTTGTGCATATCTGAACAACTTCTCAAGTTATTTGAATATGAACAAAGTGACCAAAGCCAGCAGATAAAAACAGCCATCTGCCCCAAACCATGAGGACGACCCCGGCTCCCCAGCCCAGCACGAGGCCACTGAGGTACAAAGAACAGATGAGGGCGGGACGTTTCCACGCCAGCTGGGAGCCTCAATGGTATTCTAAACCTTGAAAACATACACGGAATAAATTTTTAATAACCTACAACTCAAAATTGCAACTCAAGGGGGAAGAGAATAGGGTTTTTCAATGTGGAAAGAAATGGAGGCAAACAGAGGGAGGGCGCATCTAAAACCTAAAAGTCAAGAGGGTCACAGACCATGACGGGACTGTCCTCACGGCCCAGACCTCCTGTGAGTCCAGAGCGAGGCAAACAAACCAGGACCGAGGGGAGCAGTACGGAGATTGGAGTTTCAGTCTGGGACGAAGCTGTTCTGGAAAGCTCTGTGAATGGGTCTACTTCATGCAACTCAACTGTAGGCTTAAAAACGGTTTGAATGGTCTGTTTAGCGCTGTGTGTATTTTACCACAGTAAAGAGAAAAAGGAAGTATTGTTTCAAGGCAGACATCCAAGTGATGAAAATACTCTTCCGTCCTACTGTGCTATTTCAGGTTAAAAAAGCGAGGTGGAGACCAGGTGTGGGTCAGGGGCCCGGGGGCTCCCTCCGGGGCTGTGCCTGGAGTCACCAGGGAGCCCGCCCCGCCCCAGCGGTGCATACTCTGGGCTGGGGGGAGGGGCAGCGGCTCTGCAGGGGCTCACGTGAGCAGCTCCACACCCCCCCCCCCGCCCCCCGCCTCCCCCCTCACTCCCCCCCAACCAGGCCCAGAGGGGAGGAAGGGCTGGGGGCACATCCCAGACGTCTCAACTTGGCAGCTGGGAGCAGCACTGTGCCCTGTCCCTGAGAGCTGCAGGGCCCGGCTGTGGGAAGCACCTTTCCCTTCTCGTGTAGAAGGCCCAGAATTCTCTGCCCGGAGGGGATCTGCCCGGGGAGGAGGCCCAGCGGCCACCCCACTCAGCCCTCACCTTGCTGCATACATTTGGGGACCTGCCCGGCTCTCAGAGAATAAACACGTAAGATCCAGCCCCGAGCCAGAGCTGTGTGTGTCAGGCTTCAGCAAGGGAGCGTGGAGCGTACTTACGATTCCATTCTGGACGCTGAAGCCCAGCTGGTAGCGCAGGTCCGGTCTCCTGATCAACACGGTGGTCACGGGGGGACATCGCACGATGTTCAGCTTCACCCGGGGCTGGTTCTTCAGGCCCTGAAACGGGAACGGGGCATGGTGGAGACGGCAGCCAGCGAGCGGGCAGAGGAGATCAAAGCAGACGGCACCGAAGGCCGGAGGAGCCCCAAGCTTATTTTGGGGTCTTATTTTGGGGACCCTTGAAGCAGCCCCACACACAGGCCGACGGTGCCCGGGCAGGGACAACCCACGGCCCGATGAACCAACTCAGGCTCCAGAGAGGTCACGCACCCCACCCCCGCGGCCAGTGCTCTCCGACTGGGGGAGTGTGGTCGGGTGGGAGTGACCAGCCGGCCGCCACCGTGTCAGCCCCACGTGTGAGCACCGCACCATCTCCGTTTCTCCAAACCCGTCCCGATGACGAAACCAGCCGAACCACCCGTCACTGAGCACGGCCTCCGGCCACCCACAGGGGCCACCTCCCTTGGTCTCCTCGACAAACCGCAGCTCTGTGTCCATTTTACAGAAGAAAAAACTGAGGCTTGGAGACCCTCGGCAACTCACACTGGCAGCGGGATCCGACCCCACATCTGCTGCGGTTTCAAACCCAAGCATTTTCACTGACACCATGATCCCCCACACAGGCAGCGGGAGGATGTGTATCTCTCACGATGAGCCAGGTTTGCTCAACAAAGACGCCGGGGAGAATGTCAGGAGGACAAATTTGTGTCACCAAATCCTTTCTTCTGTTTCCAGCTGACTTTCCTGCCTGGCGAGAGCCCAGGGCCCCTGCCCTCTGACCCCCGCCTGCCCCCGGTGGATGGCCGCTGGTGCTCTCGGCGTGAGTGTGGACGGGGCCCAGTTTCCCGTCCCATCTCTAGCCTCTCTGCCCCTCCACTTGGTGTTCTGAACTGCTCGGCTTTCTGCGGCATTGGAGGCTCCCCGTGGCTGCACTTGGGCTAAGGGTGACTTGGGGTGCACACGCAGGCGGCCCTCACCAGCCACTTTCTGGGGTTCTGGAAACTTCTCTGGTTCACGACGTGACAGTGTCACAGCGGAGCAGCCGCCGAGCCAAAGCAGCTGCTGTCCTGGTCCACGGGGGAGCCAGGCTTCTGCACAGGGGGCCACGGTCCCCACCCACGGGCCTGGATGGGGGGCACAGGGCCTGTGCTCACGCTGTGTTTCTGCTTTGGCAGCTGGGGGGCCTCAGCTCTCTGCCCCCCCGGCGTCCTCCACCTCCTTGCGGCCCCGACAAGCACTGGGGACACCCGAAGGTCCCTTCCGGTCCTGGCGCTGACTTCACAGCTTCCCCTGCTTCTCTTTTCCCTAGCATATTTGCCGACAGCGCCGCGTCTCGACTGTTATGCTTAAAAAACACCCGTTTCTACAACGTCGAGGGGGCTTGTTTTGGGGGGTGGTGCTCGGGTATGAATGAATGTACGGCTGACCCGTGACGCCGCCGGGGTCCGGAGCGCCGACCCCCTCCCCGCCGACCGGTGCAGCAAAATCTCACGTGTCTACACGGAACGGGTAACGGCCTCACGGAGAGCACGAACGGTTAGCCCAGCCCTGGTGTGTGGCTTCTACGCTGCGTTCTCACAGTAAAGTCAGCTCAGAACCGACGTTATTGGGAAAGAGACGTCACAGGGAAGAGAAAATACGGGTACGGTTCTGTGCTGTTAGTTCTTGAAACACACCCACGGTTCTGTGCTGTTCACGGGGACACCGCGTTTCTCCCTCGAGTGCCTCCTCCTTCTCAGCCACTGACAAGTCTTGGTCACCCTCTGTGTGCCCAGGCAGGTGACAGGCACTGGGAGGGGGGCGGTGGGGGGGGGGGCTGTGGACACATGTGGGGCCACCGGAGGGCTGAGCCCCTGTCCCCGCTCCCTCCACAGTCACACACCCAGAGATCAGGAATCTGTGGGAAACCAGAGGGAAGTAAGGCCCAAGAACCCAGCACAGTGAAAAGCGCAGCCTCGCACAAAGCCACCCGTTTTGAATGTTTCTACCTATGAACCACGGGGGCTGCGCAGGTAGGTTTTGTGAGGCCTGGGGAAACCTTCCGGGCACCTGAAACGCCAGAGAATGACTCGATTTTCTCGATCACCTAAAAACAGAAAAAAGTTCACATCGTTCTGGTGGGTTCCGTGTGTGTGTGTGTGTGTGTGTGAGAATTAAGAGGCCTGATTTGTTCCTCAGTGAGTGAATTTCTAGACTGGGGACATGTGCTACAGGGCCAGGCTTCAAGAGAGGGGCCGTTTGGAACACCGGACCACACGTCTGCTGAGCCGTCCCCGAGCGATGCTTCGAGGTGGGGCCTGTTTTGTTGGATTTCTGAGCTGCCATTTTACAGGACGTGACCATGACACAAGCGGTCATTCTGTCCCCACGGCTGACCGTAGTGGAATGGTGTGGCCGATTAAGAAACACCGTGGGAGGGGAAGGGGAGGGTGGAAAGGACGGGAGAGGGGAGAAGCCAGAATGGTTTCTATAGAAACGGGAAAGCCAGACCATGATGAGCCTGTGGAAGGAAGGGGAAGCTCTACTTTAGGAAAGGAAAAAACAAAACAAAACAAAAAGTCAGGAGGGAAGGAGGCAAATGAACTGGCCGACTGCTTCCAGGCTTTGCCTTCGGAATTACGGCAGGAGAAGTAATGGCTAAGGAAGAAAGCGATTAAAATGATTAAAATGACTCAGTGCCTATAACTCTATTCTAGAAATGCCTTCTGTTTCCATGGTTTACACCCTCGTTTCTCAAGCTGCATTGGGGGACGGGTGATGTCATCACCAGTGTGGACAAAGAAGCCCGCGATGGACCTGGGGCAGCCGCCCACGTTCAGCAACGGCCCCAGATGTCTCACGTCCAAGTTTTCGAAGCGGTGATTTATCAGGGTGAGAGGCGCTTGCTAAATTCACGGCAAGCGGCCTTGGCGCAGCACTGAAACGTGATGCTCCCTGGTGCCCGGAGGCAGCCCCGCACGTTCCCGGCACTGGTCCCGGGGAGGGGCTGTGGCTCGGGGTGTGGGGGGAAGCAGAAGAGAGCATGTTGTCTGGGGAATTTTAAACCACCATTACCCCCGCTGGAAGTCCTCATCCGGCACCGGCCGGATTTCTAGCTGAAATCAGTGCTCAAATTCTGCCCCCAGCCAGGGTGGGCTGGCCCCACGTCGGCACCAGACACAGAAGCACATGCCGGGACACTGGGGCCCGGGGCCCTGTCCCAGCCCCGTCCTTCTCTGCGGAGGGCGCCCACGGAGGCCCTGATGTCTTGCTCTGCATTTTCTGCAGTGATCTCTCTCTCATCGCCACGTGGCCTTCTAATTCTCTGATTCCACAGACCCTTTTATAGACCTTGGGAGATCAGTTCCCGGCACCAACGAACGCTTCCCCTGCGGAAATGGCTTCGATGGTGGTCCGACTGGTCACTCGCAGAGCAAGCTGTGTGTCCATCCCGCTGGACAGCCCAGCAGAAAGGAGAGGAGTCCCCATATGGTCCCGGAGCCTGGCATTGCCTTTGTGGGCTCAGCCTCCCGCATCTGGCCTGCCTCCCTGGGCCTGGATGCAGCTGAACTCTGGGGAAACCCAGGCAGGTCCTCTGCAAGCCAGGTGCCCAGGGGAGGGGGCTGGCTGCTCTGGGGTGGGGGGAGGTGACCGGGGCTGCCTGGCAGGTGATACTGGCTGCCCCCTGCACCTCCTCCCGTGAGATGCCATAGCACCCCTCCTCCCTGGCTGTCTCGACCTCAGCTGTCTCCTGGGGAAAAGGATGCAAGATCCCTCGGCTGAGAACCACTGCCCCAGGGGCCAACCAGACACTGCTGAGCAACGTCACGGGGCTGAGTGTCCTGGCTCCATGGTGGACCACTGCGTGACCCTGAATGATTACATCACCTCTCTGTGCCTCAGTTTCCTTGTGTGTACGGCAGGCACGACACCAGCCCCTACCCTACAGCAGGCTGCCGTGAAAGTTCCATGAGCAAACACACACATTCCCGGAATGACGCCAGGGGCGCAGCCTGCCTCTACCGTGTCTGGTTCCCACAGCCCCTCAGCACTTCTCACGCACGCACCATGCTCACAAGTGCCCTGCTCGCTAGTGTGAAAGGGCATCCGTGAACCTTCGCCCGTGTGACCCAGTTGCCAAACGTACGTGCATCCTATATCCCCACTCCGGCCCCTGCCCCCTGGCCTTGCCACAAGACCACGGCACCAGCTCAGCCTTCCCTGGTCGGGCTCCGATTTGTCTCGGCCGCCTGCAAAGCCAGCCCCCGGCCCATCGGTTCAAGCAGAAACCCCCGAAGGCTGCTTTCCTTTCTGTTATGCACCTGCCTTACTCCTCCTTCCAAGTCCCCCTTCAAAATCAGAAAAAACTCCTTTCTCTGCATGCTTCTAGTTTTTCACCTCTCTGTTGCCATTAGGGTCCACTGAACCCTTTTATTTTTTTAAGATTTTATTTATTTGAGAGACAGAGAGAAAGAGCACACGCATGAGCCTGGGGGCAGGGGAGAAGCAGAGGGGGAGGAAGAGGGAGGGGCAGACTCCCCACTGAGCAGGGGGCCGACATGGGGCCCTATTCCAGGACCCCGAGATCATGACCTGAGCCGAAGGCAGATGCCTGCCCGACTGAGCCACCCAGGCGCCCCAACACAGAACCTTCCAGTTCTGAATTATCTTCCACGTGCAGGCTGACATTCTGGCTTCCCTGGAGCTCAGCTAACGGAGGCCCAGTTAAACATGGCTCAGTGAATACGTACAAAGTAAGTTCACCAATCTTTTTTTTTTTTTTTTTTAAGTAACTTCTATACCCAAAGTGAGGCTTGAACTCACGACCGCGAGATCAGAAGTCACACCTCCACTGACTGAGCCAGCTGGGTGCCCCTCGGTTCTTTAATCTTTAACGTACATTGAGAAGGGGTAGAAGTTATTTAAGTGTAAGATGTAACAAACGTAAATGAGGCCCAAGAGGACCCTTTTCTCCCTCTGGGTAAGACAATCTTGTGAGGAATCAGAACACATCCGTGTCATGAAAGACAAAGAGGCACCCATCCTTGCGTCCTTTACACTCACTTTGACTTCCACGCTCGGACTGCCCAGCCACGGATGCTGACTTTTGTGATTTTTTCCTTAGTTTGGAATAAGATGGATTCATTTTCCCTCTGTCTCTCCTACACACGCACACGGCTGAGCTCTAGCTCCCAGGAAACCCTGAGGGACGAGAGCGTGTCCCGGAATCCCGGTCTGCCTGTGGGTCTCGGTGCCTGGCGGGGCCGGGGTCGACAGACACGGTAACGAAGGCGGAATGTCCCTACCGGCCATGCTGCCGGCAAGTCCCGATGTGTGCAACAAACTACACGCAGGCGCTTGGTTTCTAAGAAGAAAATCTAATTTCTTCCTCTCAGATACCCACGTTTTAGTCTCACGTGAGTAGCTATTCTCAGCCTTAGGCAAGAGTGTCCGTTTGGGCTGAACGAGAAGTAATCAGGCTCAGGTGTGAGAGGGAGCACACAGCCTGCACCACAAGTCCCCCCTTCTCATGCCACTGGGCACGTGTGGATCCCATTATATGCAAGCTCCGGGGAAGGACACGCTCGCTCGGATCACCACCGCGGCCGCTGCGAAGGAAACCGTGCTCTCGGACTTGAAGCGTCGTCACGATTTCCAACAGGGACGGCCCACGACCTCAAGTGCTTCTAGCTGACTCTAAGTAACGGGGTTCCTGAGTGGCGGGAAACTCAGTTAAGGCTGAGTCCGGCTTAGGGAAAGGGAGTGCTGTGATTGACTAGTGATGTCTGCAAGGGGCAATGTACAGACGGTGCTGGTATGTGAGCCGGGTGGTTCAGAGGTTGAGTGTGGGCCCAGGCTTTTATTACCTGTGTCCCCCTCCTCTGGGCCCGACACCGAGTGTCTGCTCGGGATATCAATGAATGAAAAGCAGTCCCACGTCCTCCATCTCAGGTGTGGAACGTTAGTCCCCTTTTCCCACCTCCAGATACCTTGATGATGCTCTGGCAGGTGGACAGAGGCAAGCCCACCAGGCTGGTGCCATTTATGGACATGATCTGGTCCCCAATGTTCAGCTTCCCCGATTTCTCGGCGGGCCCTCCGTGCATCATGTTGGCTATGATTACGGTGGGCAGGATGGACCCCCAGCCAGACTCCACGATCACCACCCCTAGGATTTCTCCTTTCTGCTTCTCTATGAAGACCTGAAAGGAAAACACAAAACCAGAAACCTAAACCCACAGCCACCTGGGGCAGCGGCACACATCCACATCCTCCCCGCACACTTCCCATCATCACTAAAGGAGAACGGCATCTCCCTGCCGGTTCTGACCCAGACAAGCCCTGTCCTCTCTGGATTCCGCGGCATTTGGTAAGAAATGATGCCGTCTTGCAATGCCTGTTTCAGGGGAGCAAGCTTGCCTCTGCCAGATGAACACAAAAGGCTCCAGGTGCTTTTCTCCTGCAGTCCCTGGGGAGCGGTAGGAGAGGCTGTGTGGCTGGGGACGTCGGGGGGGCATTTACGATGTCCAGAAACAGCTTCTTGAGTCTATGCACAGGCTTCCCTATTCCACAGCGCTCACCAACCCCCTCCCCCAGCATTTAAGATTCTTGAGGTAAAAATAGACAGACATTATAGAAACATTTCTTTGCAAGGAGCAAGCTGAAGAGAAAAGAAAAAAAAAGGGGGGGCTAAGGTTATCACAACCAACATGGTTGGAGGCGCACAAAAGACGACCGTATATCTAGACAGATGGAATTCTGTGCCGCCCTCCTTGGCACGGTGGAGAAGACAGGAGACAGGTCTGATACCTGCAGCCTGAGAAGGTTTGAAGAGACACTACAAAGGGACACGACATTTTCTGAAGCCTCTGACAAAAAGCATATGTATGTATTGATTCCTGGTCATGGCCGGAGGCTGCTGGGGCCTGACAATGCCCCCCCACCACCGGGGGGCTGGTGTCCCTTCTCTCGGCTGCTGAAGCTTGCAGCTGGCCGCTTCTCTGGAGAGCTGCCCGACAGGAGACATTCCCTGTGATGGGTCGCTGAACTGTGCTCCCCTCGAAATTCCTACGTTGGAGGCCAAACTCCCAGGACCTCAGAATATGACCATATTTAGACACAGAGTCTTTACAGAGGCAATCACGTTAGAATGAGGTCATCGGTGTGGGCCCTAATTCAGGATGACTTCTGTCCTCACAGGAAGGGGAGGTCTGGACGCAGACATGTACACGCAGAGGGGAGACGATGTGAAGACACACAGAGAAGACCGTTCTCTCCAAGCCAGAGTGTGGGGCCTGGAACACCCCCGTCCCCCTCAGCCCTCAAAAGGAACTGACCCTCTGGACACCTTGACCTTGGACTTCAAGCCTCTGGAATGGGGACAATACGTCTTTTTTCCATGAAGCGGCCCAGTCTGCCGTGCTCTGTTCAGACGGCCCAAGCGCACGGACAGCCCCCGTCCGATCTTGGGGTCTGTGACTGACTGGCACAGGGCACAAAGGCCTGCAAACCCTTTGGCCTAAGGTGGGACAAGCCCACCCTGAGATCTGTGACCCAGAGCCCCTCTGGATCATAATGAAGCTCGTCTCTAGCAAGGCCACGTTCCTTCTCAGGTCCTCACCACCCTGGTGCCTACACTCGCTCTTTCCCGGGTGCACTCTTTCCCAAACCCCTTGAACAGGAATCCCTGTCTCAGGCTCTGCTTCTAGGGCATGGAGGACACCTAACCTACGTCAGTGAAGAAAAGAACAGGAATCGCTTTCTCATAAAGGTGCTTCTGTCTACTAGATAAAGCCCAAGCCCCTCAGCTAGACGTTCAAGGCCCCCGGTTCTGACCTGAACCCTGTGAGGGCCCCTTCATGTCCTCTTCCACACACACACCCCGTGCGCCAGTCGTGCTGTCTCATTCATGGCTCCCCAGACAATTCCCGAGCTTTCTGACCTTCATGCTTCTGTGACTTTGGCTCAGGCCCCCAAATCCTTTACGCTTCCCCAAGAACGCCCAGATGTCCACACCAGCTCAGGTAGCTGCGTTCTCCTCCTAAGCTGCGCGTCCCTCAGCAGCATTCTGCCAACCACACTCCCCATCCCCCTCCTGCCCCCACACCGTTCCACCTTCCTTCCGCCGTGGGGCCGCCCCACACTGCTGGGACTTCTGCCCGGCTGGCCGAGCTCGGAGAAGTACCTACATCTTTGCAGTTTTCCGACTTAGAGAAGTGGATCAGGTCATCGTTGTACATGTCCTGGGTGTTGAGCAGGTCACTATACTCCTTCTGGCTGAGATCTTCAGGGTTGATCCCGTTGGCCCTGAGGAATTCCTGGTACGCCACGCTGAATGCCTGCCCAATGGACTGTGCAATGAGCTGGGCCTAGACAGTAGCCAGAGAGGGAAGACAGCGGTGAACCAGGCAGCAGGACGGGGAGCCCCCGGTGTCAGCCAGGCTAGGTGGTCTACATGGGGTGTGAATCCTGGCCAGAGCCCGTGCTCAGAATTACTAGGGACATGCTTTATTTAAAGGCAGTGACCACAAGGGGGCTCGTGGCATTCAGGGGACAGGACTCCGAGATGCTGGACTTGCTGCCGTGCGCAGGACAGGCCTGCACAATGATGAGCCATCCTACACCCCAAACGATTCTCGAGTGTCCCCCGGACGCTCGTATGCATGTAACACCGGGAACAAACCACGTGTGTCTGTGTCTGGGACTCAACTTCAGTTTATATAAAACACAAAGGCATGATTTGCCCAGTTCCAATGCACGTGGAACATTCGAGAAAACAGCTGCCGTGTAAAGTGGGAGAAGACAACGACTGGCTTTGTCTGGCACTTTACTGGAAATAAGAGTCGTGACTCTGGAAAATCATTAGCATCAGTGCTCGTCATGGTAGCTGGGTGTCGCACAGTGAGGGGGTCCCGCAGGGGTGGGGTCTGCGTATCTATTTTCTTATGGGCCCTCCATTCAAGACGTCACATACAAGTGTTTATGACGGCCAGCGAAACACCGCGTTCTCACATCCAAACCTATGACTCAAGGAGGTGAAAGCCTCTGACGACTCCACTATTCCTTCGGGCGTGACTGGCCCCAAGCATCTACATTCTGGAGGAAGGACCGCTTTATTTTCGCCGGCTTTCCTTTTGTTTTCCCTCTGTGTTGCATGTACAGCAGTACTTCAGCTCATGAACAGATTTTCAAAAGGGCATCACAAAACATCTGCTGTACAAAAGGGTGAGGTTCAGGGCCCCCTTGAGAACCCTGCTCGAGTCCAGCCCCACATTTTCCGGGTGAGGAGATGGAGGCCCAGAGACACAAAGGAACCTGTTCACGGTCACACAGCTCACAGCACAGGAAAGCAGCTTCTGTGGCTCCTTTTCTGGCACCGGGCGCTTCTCCCATGTCCGTGCCGCATGCGACGCGATCTGAGGGCCGCCGCGGCGATCTGGACATCAAGCCCATGACTGAGGGAAGCAGGACAGTATCACAGGCCCTCGTCCTAAGCTCTTGAGGACATGTTTCAGAATGTAGAAATTTTTAGATTTCAGAAATTTTAGATTTAGATTCAGCCTGAAGATCTCAGGCTGCATCTATCATAGTGTCTAAAAACCCCTTTAGAACCTGGGGAAGAACCTGCCCTATAGACAACCAGTAATTTTCCTGCAGCAAAATGTGCAAGACGCACGGTGAGCGGGACAAGTCTTACAAACTGTCTCCTGGCAGCTCTGGGCAAGGGTATCAGCCGGCTGACGACAAAAATCCCTTTTGCTTCTCAGAGCCATTTTTCTGCTCCACCCCAAGATTTATTCATTTTAGAGGGAGAGAGAGCATGACCGGGAGGGGCAGGAGGAGAGGGAGAGAGAGAACTTTAATCAGACTCCACACTGAGCGGGGAGCCCTACCCGGGGCTCGACCCCAGGACCCTGAGATCAGGACCTGAGCCACAATCAAGAGTCGGAGGCTTCACCGACTGAGCCACCCCGGCGCCCCTCTGAGGAAAGCTCGTTAGAGCTGGGATCGGAGGTCTCGCTTATCACCCCCACGGCACAGGCTGGGGACAGAGGTTGATAGTTACGGTGTTTGTGCTCCCGGAAGGGAGTGACACGGGGGCTGAATCCTGGCAGAGGATGCCAGAACCCGCCCTCGTACCCACCCTGTGGGACTGCCTCTCCATAGAAGAACAACGAGAATCTTCAGAGCAGTGTTTTAAACACACAATCCTAAATCCCTCTTCCTTTCCTTGCCTTGCCTTCAGGAGTTTGGCTAAAAGCCTCTAAGGAACAGGGACATAAGAACTGGCTCCATGGCTATGCTGAACTTTTCTCCCTCTGTGACTCTGGGGACTCCACGAGCCACAACGAGGACCCACCGCCCCTGTCCTGGGAAAGAGGGGGAAGGGAGCGAGGCCTCGCCCCCAGCGTGAGCGGCAGGGCCGGGACCGTGGTCGGCTCACAGGCTGCACGTCCCGGTGGACGCACGGGCCAAGCAGGCTGGGTGGGTGGCCCAGGGAGGGGGGCGCTATCCCTTCCCACGAGCTCAGTGGCCTCCCCGCCTGTTCGTGGAGGCAGGCTCCAGAGCCAGCTCTCCCAGCTCTGGAAGCAAAGGGGTAAGATCCCCAGGCCCATTCTTGTCTGAACTCTGACTTCCCCACCCTTTCCTTCCTTCGGGAACTCTTGAGGAAAAGCAGCCCCTCCTTGGAAGCTGGAAGCCAGGCAGAGGTGGCAGAGAGTGACAGGTACCTGCAGGCCCAGGGAGCTGGCCCAGCTCCACCTTTACACCCGCCTGCAGGACACGGGAGCTGTAAGCTGTGAAATCCAGCGTTTGAAACCTTCTGAGAAACTTCTAAAACCCATCCACTCCCAGTCTGTGTGCTTGGCCTCAGGCTTGAAAGGGACAGCAGGGAGAATGCCTGGGAGAGGCACGTCAGGCTGTCTGCCTTCTCAGTGCTCTTGTCCCCGGGGCCTGTGTTCGAGAACTGGACCAGTAAAGGATGCTGCAAAAAGCGTGAGCATTCCCACGGCCCTGCGGCTGCAGCTGTGACAGCTCTGAGTCCCCGGGAAAGAGAGCCTCTGCCTCCTGACTTCTCGCAGGAAGGCATTTTACTGCAGTGAGATGAACGCTCTCCTGGAGAGAAATCGTCTCCTGGAAGGACTCAAGGCGACCACAGGCAATTTTTCTTGAAGGAGCGAAAGGCTCTCTGCTCACTATGAGAAAGGGAGCTTACTCCACTGCAGCAGGAGGAAAATCACAGTCAACAGCATAGACATGGCCCTCCGGGGCGGGGGTGGGGGTGGGGTAGGGGGCTTTGCGGTTCCAGACCTTCCAGGCTGTGGTCCTGGCCCTCGAGGGAGCTTCTAAGGCCTGTCAAGCTTTCAGAGAAGCTGGGTCCTAATGTGGTTTGATGCCTGGATGCCTCTCCAGCAGTTCCAGGGACGATGGGGGAAGAAGCCAAAAAGAACGGGCCCTGTCTCTGTCATAAATGACTTCTCCCTGTTGACCATGTCACCTGGAAAGATGGGGGCTGGGGATCCCTGGGTTTGTGATGGGAGCAGCAGCATTCTTCATAAGGACTGGGAGTGGGCAGGTGGTGCTCCTGCCACTGTGGGTGGCGGGTGGTAGGAGCAGGAATCCCAACTTTCCTGCGGTCTAGAGGGCAATCCTACACATGCCCAGGTGAGATGTGCCTGGGGTCCCCACAGGACCGACCACCTGACCACATTCCTTCTATTCTTCTTCTCTCATTCTAAGCTGTCCTCAGACTACACGAGCAGGTCCTGGCCTCAGGGCCTTTGCATTGCTCGTCTTTCTCTCAGTTGATACAGGTCTCTCCTTAAATGTCACCTCCCCAGAGACGATTTTGTTGAGTACCCCATCAGACACAGCTTTTGTCCCAGTGTTATTTTTGTTTATAAAACTCCTCGCCGTTAAGTTCTGTATTAAGTATATTTGCCTAATTTATTTTCTGTCTCCCTATAAGCCTCATGATGAACACCTTGCCTGTTAATTCAGCCTTGTCTCCCATGTACCTGTTTCATGCACTATTAACGAGACCGGTTCAGATTCTGAGAAAGAGCATCTGGCCCCCTCAGGGGCTGCCCAGGCCACCCAAAGGGACATCAGGGGAGGCAGGCTTACATCCTCAGACTCGAAAACGTGGCAGACCATCTTGTACTGCCGTTTTCCATCCTGGGACGGGTGGGAGGCCTCCACGTTCTCCTGGGAGTTGGAGCGGGGCAGCCGGCGGCGGGCCATCAGCACCACGATGTTCCCGATGTCGGCGATATAAGAGATGGTCCTCAGAGGGTGGTCCATCATCGTCTCCTGGGGGTGCAAGGAGAGGACGCTAAGTCCAGTGTGGCATCTAACGGCCCGCGAGAGAGTCTGCCGCCCCGCAGCCTGGCCACATGCTGTCCACATGCGGGGGACCGGGGGCGCCCTGCAGAGATGGCGGGCAGCCTCACATGCCCCCACCCAGGCCCGGGGACGGTTCCCTCGACTAATAATACAGCCAGAGCAGGAAGTGTCTGGGGCCCGTGGGAAAAAACTTCAGTCATTTTATAACCAGTAGAATCTCCGGTGGAGAAGTTTAAAAAAAAGAAGGTAGGACGATGCATGGGTGATGGCTGGGCGGGGGTGTGTGTGTGTGGGGTGTGTGTGTGTGTGTGTGTGTGTATTTGTTTGATTTTAAACACAATTTCTTAAAAGGCTGATCTGTTCAAGTTCATGAATCTCCTCATAAGAACGTATGAGATTATTAGCAAACAACATCCACGGTATACATGTCCCTTTGATCTTTAAGGGACCGGTCCCAAGAGCAGCACCGCACCCCCGTGCCCCCCGGCAGTGGGCACTGCAGACATAGCCTTCCAGCGTGCGTGGGAGCCGGCGGCGAGGACAGTTGCTCTAGGGTCACGGGCACAGACTCTGAGCTGCCCTGCGGGGCTGGACATGTCCCCCCCGGGAAAGGCAGGCAGGCCCGCTTGTACCTGGGTGTCGGCATTCAGTACTTTGATTCTCTGGGTAGAAATGAAGAGATCCACCTCGGTCATCGGCTGAGACTCACCTTCGGGAGCCTGAGAAGAGAAACGCACACCAAGGGAGAGCTTAACCCTTTCCCCGACTCCAGTGCCCGGCAGCAAGGTCAGCTCACACACAAAGGCACTGAGACACGGTCACCAGAACGGCAGCGCTGACTCCAGATTTAGACCGCCAAGGCTAAAGGGACCACAGAGGAGGGACTCGCGGACGAGCGTTCGCATCGCCAAGTCCTAGCGAAAAATACCAAATTCCCTCTGCGTCTCCCCCTATGGAAGCAGTAACTCACTGCCGATTTGACTCTACGAGCAACCATCGTGAATGCCCTTTCAGGAGGGCTCATGGGGCCCAACAAGTTGAAGAAAAAGGGCAAGTGACTCATACCCCAAGACCCCGGAGAAGTCACTTAGAGTCCGTCCCTGGCCAAGAGGTGAGGGACGACGTTTGTAGCAGGTGCAAAAGGAAGTCATTGGGATGCAGTTCTGGTAAGAGGGTCTTCATGTTCATACACCACCTTAGCAACATAGAAGCAGTCCCCGCTCCTGAAGCCACCCCCTTAGGAAGGAACCCCAAATGCCTCAACACCCCACGGGCAGCCCATAAGCACCTAGAAGCTCCATAACCCAAAAAGCACATCTGCCTGGTTCGTTTAGGGTTTAACTCCGCACAGTGTGGTTATTAGCGAGTTTTCTTTTTTGCATCCAGCAATCTGACAAAATCCACAAGCCAAACGTGACCGTAATTGAACAGACCCGAGTCCCTGCCGCATTAGTGCTCCTGAATGGTGGGAACTTCTGTGCTACTGCAGACTTCATTTAGCATCTCCGGTCTGCTCCCTGTTGTTTCTCGGATGTGAAATGACTCATGAGCAACAGAAAACAGCCACTTGAGGCAACTAAGTTTTGAGAAACGTTGGCTAATGGGGCGGTTCAAAAGGAAATCTGAACGAAAACTTGCTGGATGCAGAAAACAAAAACACAAAATAATAAAAAGGCAGAACATAAACAAATGAAAAGAACAGGCATAACACCAAGCTGATGAGGTCTATACTGCACCTTCTTTCTGCTTTTGGCTAATTTCTGGGCCGTCTGCTTAGCATGAAACAAACAGAGACAGGAGAACAGTTAGAGAAGAA
This sequence comes from Mellivora capensis, assembly GCA_004024625.1. NCBI lineage: Eukaryota > Metazoa > Chordata > Mammalia > Carnivora > Mustelidae > Mellivora > Mellivora capensis. The sequence continues at coordinate 52,075 of PISX010000864.1, forward strand.
TTTGCAGAGACTCAAAGTCGAAAAGGGAATCGACAAGCTGGGATCAGGAAGGGCATAAAGCGTTTCTGTGTGAGGAGGACGGACTTAAAAAAAAATCCTACTCCGCAGACAACCAGTTTCCTAACTCAAAATTTAGTAGGTGGCAGGGGCCGAAGGAAGAAGGAAAAGGCATGTGATGCTCTCAAAGAACCGACTTGGTTCTGTTACTTTTCTTGTTGGCCTGCTTGGTATTTCATTGGTTTCAATCCGCATCTTGATTTCCTTCTACTTTCTTTGCGTGAAATTTGCTGATTTTTTTTCTTGCTTCCTGAGATGAAAATTTAAATTACAGATTTTTAACCTTTTCCCCCGATATTATTTACTTAAAACTGTGACTCTCCCTCCAAGTACTGCCTTAGCTGTATCCCACAAATTTATGTTGCGATTATCACTTCAAAACATCTAATTTCCAGTGACTTCTCCTTTGGACTCTGGATTATTTAGAATTGTTATTAATTTTATCACATTGGGGATCTTCCGTTATCTTTCTGTTACGGATTTCTGAAGTAATTCCACTGTGGTTCGAGAGCATACCCTGGTTCCAAACCTTTTGAACTGTGCTGAGTCTTAGCCCCGTGGCTCAGAACACGACTGACTATGGTGAATGTCAGGGGGAATTCAAAAGACGCATTCTTGCACTGTTGGGAGCAGTATTCTAACAGCTGCCAATGAGGTCAATGATGTTGGTTAAGGGTATGACTCAAATCTAGGTACATGGTTTTTTCTTGTCTGCTCACTCTAAAATTTGCTGAGAGGCGTGTTAAAATCTCCCACTGTTCCTGTGGATTTGTCAGTGTCTCCTTTGGCTCTGACAATCTTTGCTTTATCTATTTTATATCCATGTTATAAGGCACATATGTATTTAAGGTGCTATGTCTCCCTATAGATCTTTGTCTTTTTCTTCATCTTTAGTAAGTCTTGCTTTACATTTGTGTCATGTTAATATGGCCTATTTCTAACTAGAAATAGATGTAATATTCCCCCTTTGTTCATAAGGAGAAGCTATTATGGTTGATTAAAAAAAAGAGAGAGAGAGAGAGGCTGCAGCCTGATTGTCTAAAACTGAATCCTGGCTCTGCCACCTGCTAGTTGTGTGACTTGGAGCAAGCCACTTATTGTCTCTGTGCCTCAGTTTCCTCATCTATAAAATTAGGATAAACACAGGGCTACTGTGAGCATAAAATATATATATATATGCAAAGCTCTCAGAACAGTGCCTGGTACATTATGAACACCATGTTTGTGTTTGTTATAGGATCAAAATTTACCCATGTCAGAAAGCAGTTTCTTGGCTTTGCTGGGGCTTGCCGGACACACACAGATCTTGCACAAATAATGGTGAGTCAATGGCCAAACCCAAAAGATTGCTGCAGTGGTGGGAGCGGGTGGACGATCGTCTGCTCTCTCACGCTCCCTGGTACTCACCTGAGGAAAAGCCCTTTTGCTCCCAGCAGCATGACACCTCTGTTTCATGGATGGGTCAAATGTGTCATCTGTTCTCCCTCACTGTGGAGAGACTGCATGAGTCAGGGATCCAAACACCACGTACTTACTCTCTGGGACAGTCAGGAAACTAGGGCAGCCCTGCTCCCACACAGGCCTCCAGAGCTCTTACTGTGGTCATGAATCCAAGGGGAACAGTCAGCCCTGGGAAGGTCAGAAGGCAGCAAGTGCCAGGGGCATCCTGACTGCATGTGATGGTGGAAATGTGTCTGTGTGGCGGCCCTGGACCGGGGCTACGCCACACCACGCGGGTTCCTGTGTGGAATCTGCGAGTCCTGATGGGGGATGTTCTGTCTGTATCAGCTCTAGTCCTCATGATCAGTGACAACTGTGGGGTCCTACTGTGTTTGTGCGTGTGTGTGTATGTGTGTTTTCTACCACCTCCCCTGAAATCACTTGTTAGGAATTTAAGAATCTCTAATATTTTTGATACCAGAACCTAACGGCTGTTGGTCAAAATTCTTCACTCTAAGCAGCACTCATCTGAAAGGTCTTCTCAAAGGAAACTAAGTCCGCTACAATGGAATGACGAAATTCTGTATGCGCGCGTGTGTGTGTTTACTGGAATGGGTGACGAGGAAGGGATCAAAAGGGCAAATTGAGTTTCATGAAGGGTATTCTAAAGTAACTTTTAGGGAGATAAAGGTATTTTATGCACTTAAAGTAATACCATCTTTCCACCACAGGATATTCAGGTGCCCTGAAACAAATCCTAATTTTTAAAAATTTACACGTGACATTTGGAGGGGGTCGGATCTGGAATGAGAAGTTGCAGGAGCAGAGAAGCCCAGGAGAAACGTAGGGCCAGCACGGGTCATAAGGCAAGGAAAATGACCCCATCCATTTAATATCCCTGTGTTTCATGGGACTGAGTACGGCTTGCCCCCCAGGAGGCTGCGGTGCAAAGGACACAGACTGTGGCACAGTGGCACCCACTCACTCTGCAATGCGTCCTGAGGGTTTACGGTTAATCCTCTCTAGGTTAGTAACGCTAGGGAACCTCCTGATGATTCTAGCTTTCCTTTCCCTGGCTGACACTCACCAAGCTCTTGCTCTGAGCCAGGATCCTTCTAAGTCATTCACGTGTATGGTAACCCTGTGAGGTAGGCACTGCAGTATTCTCCTCTTGTGGAAGTGGAAACTGAGGCACAGAGAGACTAATGAACTTGCTCAAGGTCACACAGCTGGTAAGAGGCAGAATAGAGATTCAAACCCTGGAAGTCTCACTCCAAACCACTAGTTGTCCAACTGAGGCAAGTTTCGCATCTATAAACTTCTCACTTTGTAAACGGGGTTAATAATACCTACCTCCCAGGACACCCCCCCCCCCATTCTGAGGAGTAAACGAGTTCCTGGAGTTCACGTGTGTTCACAGGGAGAACCTGCTGTGTTAATAGCCTCTTCACTAATCAGACTTCTTCGAGTCAGCTGGGAAATCATGTGGCTTACACAAGAGCTTCAATGATAGAAATTTTAATTCTACAATTAAGTCCTGATTTTTGGCATTTCAAGAAAACCTTTCCATAAAAGAAGAGAAAAATCTGATCTTCTTGGACAAGCTAGTAACGACAAATATGAGCATGTCTGATAATGAATGCTCCTTACACAAATGCATAGACTGAAAAACATCCAACACCATTTGTGAGCTAATCGCACGAGCTTCACAAATGTGGGAAGAATGGAGACACAGAAGCCACACTCCGGCGTGGACACGAAGCAGTTTCCGGGGCTCAGGTAGGGCTTGGCAGGGGAGCCCGTCCTCTGGCCGAAGAGCAGAAAATGCAGCGGGCAGGAGGGTGGGATGGAGCACGGGGACGTAGTGGAGAGAAAGGAAGACAAGGGACCTAGCTTCCCTGGCCTCGCATCTGGTTCTCTGGGGAGGGTTAGGGCATGGTTCCCACGCTGTAGGTGGCAGGGGCGGGGGGGGCGTCTCTACCCATGGTGCCATAGATACTGCCACTAGGCAGAGCAGAGGTTTCTCCCAAAACATGCTCCGGAGAATCTGACCACAAGAGTCTAGTGGGTATCACACAGTGATAGTGCGTTCCGTGTTCAAATAATGATGCAGTTTTCCGGTTACACCAAGCGAATTAGCTCTTAGTATAGGCCTTCTCAAAATCTTTAATAGGAAAACACAGATGGCAAATATAGAAAAAAGAGATAAATTTTGCAGTGTTCCCTGAGCTAATGTGCCAACAGAACCTTATGGGTGGGGTGTGCTCAGCTTGACTGGGATGTCCCAGGGCAGTGGGAGAAAAGATACCCCATCAGGCTGGTGTGGTCTGCCTTTCCCCAAATTGTAGGGCATGGGAGAACCTCCTGGAGGGCTTATGAAAACACAGATTCCTGGGCCCCTCTCCCGCTGTGAGTTTCTGAGGTGGGTGGGCCTGAGAACCTGCATTTCCAGCAAGTTGCCTGGAGGCACCACTGCCGTCTAGGAAGGGGTCCTCTTTTGAGATCCACCGCTTGAATGCATTCCTTGTTGGATGGGGGTTTCCCAAAAGGATATTATTTCTTCTCAAAAATAGCGAACAACAAAGGCAGAAAGAGTACATTAGGGAGGGTCCAGAGATGGAAAAAAAAAAACCAACTTAAGAAAAATGGCAGATGTCTTCTGATTCTGCTATTGCATTTAGATCCACCTTACTTATTATATCTTGGTAGATGGAAAAAACTTTTAATTTCAGATTCCTCAGCCTGCCTCTGTTACTGCTACTTAAACACTCTTCTTGGTTCCCTTCCAGATTGCACGTTTCTCAAGGTCAAGGACTGGGTCTTGGGTGGTTTTCATCTCCTGAGATGCCTATCACAAGGGTCTGTAGAGGAACACTTTGCTTCCTGAGCCAAATTCCTTTGTTTTCTTCTCGCGTTACGTAGACAACTTCTGGCCAAACGACAACTCCAAATTCTCTCCCTAGCTGGCAAATAAATCCATACATCTTTTAAACTAAGAAAACAGTCATTCTTCAAACTCCAAGTGTAAATCCAAGAAGCACCCCAACCGACCAACGGAAGAGAAATTTAAAGACGGCTCTGAAAGCCAAGCTTCAGGTCTGGGTCAGCCGTATCCACCGGGGCAAACCAACCATGTGGGCAGAGGTAAGAGAGGGGTGAGGCCGGGATCCCCGCGGGGGGTGGGGGGAGGAGGAGTCGGGACAGGAGGAGGACACCCTCTGTCTTCTTCAGATGAGAGCACCAAGGCGGACATCACTAATCGGTTTGGGTCGAGGATATTGCTAAAGGGATTTCCGACTAAATCCATAAAGCTTTTCTTCTTTCCTTCCTTCCTGGACAGACACTGTCAACTCTGTAGCTTCCTTCCTCTCGGCATCTTTAGAGAGGTGGCCTAGAATAACTCCTTTCTGAAAGGTCAGCCTCTTTGGGAAAAAGCGTGGCACCAACTCCCTTAGAGAAAAGGGCCTCCCTGGCAGGTGCGGAAACCAGGGCGCATGCGCCCGGGAGACCAGCCCGCCTGACCGGGATAGACGCTCCGGGCCCCCTGGCGCCCTCTGTCGGACGTGAAATGCCGGTGCACATCCCGACAGCAACTTTTTAGGGTAACCATGGGTCTGAGCACAGACTCCGCCTAGAGCTCGAAAAAGCGTCAGGCTGGGGGTAAAGTCAAGCAATCTGACGGGCACTTCAATGGATGGAAAAGGAACCGGAGGCAAGACATATTTGATGGCAGGCAGCGGTTCCTTCACAGGCATGGGAGCACGTTGTAAAATGACACTTATCAATGAAATGCAACCACTGAACTTTACCACTCTATGATGAACTCCTCACACTACCCTAATGTGCTGTAAAAATAACTCTATGTTCTCCGGATGCCTACTGTGCTCGTGGCAGGTCTACAATGGGTCTACCATCAGACAGCCTCATCCTGCTTGTTCTGATCACCACCACCATCTAATTCTTCGCTTCAGACCCGCTGTGGAACTTCTAGATACCCATTCCCTGAAGCTCCCCAGTGAACGTTCTGGTTTCTCGTCAGGGGAGCTGGGCTTCAGGAAGGGACCCCACTGCGGAACGCAGAAGCTGTAATTCACAGCACACTTGGTCCCGGGTGGGTCCTGCACTCCCGCTGGTCCTGGGGACACGAGCAGCACCACGAGCCTGTGTTCGGAGGTGAAGCTGCTTCATGGTGTTGCTCAGCGTCCGTTTTGTTTGGTCAAGCGGCCTGCAGTGGCCTTGCATGCACACTAGCCCCTCATGCAAGTCCATACCCTGGATAACAGCCCCCTGAGTCTCAGGCAAATGTAAGCTCTTGATATAAATTCCCGACGGCCCTTGTAATAAACAGTCTCCCTCACCTCCAGGGCCTCCCGCGTGTGCATCCCTTAGACAAGACCCCTGTGGAGCTTACCAAACCCTGCTCTTCTAGGTAGGAACTGGCCGGTTCAAACCAGGAACCGCAAAGTATTCCTCTCACAGACCCTCATAAAGGCACGTGCCTCTGCCTGCACTCACGTGGCCTGGACCCCCAGCCTGCGGCCCCCTTGAGGCATGCTGGCTCCTTCCTTGAGGACCTGTGAGTAATAAATGTCTCCATTTCCATTTCCCTTGTGCTCTTTGGTTCAACCATCCGGCACCTCAGGGCTCTGCTGAACAAATATTAACGTCACAAAATCCTAATGGGTTTTGTTTGGGAACTGTGGGACATCAGGAGTCAGAATGACGTCCCGACAGACTTTGGCTTTAGAAGTTACTCCCCTGAGAAGTACAGTGCCTGAAAAGCAGCTGGCTGGCTCATACGATCTGGGTGTTCCTGTTTTGAGTGCTGTGCCTGGGACATCCTCAATTCCAGAAGACTTTGGGGAGACCTAGAGGTGTTCCTGCCACTCTTCAGGATAAGGGGAGACAGAAGGAATTGGGCCAAGCCTGGATGGGCAGCTCAACGGGAACCTGATGCTCCTTCCACCAGTAACACTCATGAGTCCCAAAGTCCCAGAAGGTACAAAGGTCGTATGATATGCTGGCATGGGGTCGCCCTGCTGGGGGCCACACCTCTCTGTGGGCAGGGACGGGACTTCCCTCGAGAGAAGTGGACCTTCCCACTGTCAATCGTGCCGGCAGAGGCTAATTCTGGGAGAAGACATGGCCAGCACAGCAGCGGGCCCTGGGGCGGCAGGGTCTCTGAGGCACAGGTGAGGTTCAGAGACACTGGATTAAGTGGTGGAGTGGGTCCCAGACACCTGGAAGAAGCGATGGGCCCCTGTGGGCAGTCATGACATTGGTCTGGCCTGTCACTGTGGTGCAGCTGGGAGCTGCTCCCTGGTTTTTCTGAAACACCAGCGGCAGCAGCAGCGAGTGTAGACGCGTGGGCTTGCTGTACTATGGCGAGCTTGCGGAGAACCAGTGCTGCGCTCAGGAGAGATGAGCCTCTTCCAAGTCAGCAGAGGGTGTAAGAGAAGCCGGCAACTCATGGCCCTCAAAGCCATGGGGACCTGCACCTTGACTGGGCAGCAGGGGCCCAAGTCATCACAGTGAGGGCCTCTTGCCTACATTCCCAGTCCGTGAATAACACAGGAGTCAGCCTGGGCAGAAGGGCCAGAAACACTGCCTTGAGCCCTACACGACCTCTGTGCTTCCTCGCCCCTGGTCCCGCCAGTGAGCCCCCGAGGGCGCCAGCTCTCCCGGGCACCCACCCCCTCACCCCCTTCCCTCCTGCTTGGGTCCATCCTGCGCAGTCGCTGGCTTGGCTCACTTCTGCCGGTGCCGCAGAGCCGAGGGGAAGGAGCTCACCTTCTAACTGGCCATTTCCCCTCCCTCCTAAGACGGTGGACAGCCTTGCACACTTGAGTAAGTGCTCCAGAAATACTTTCCCCGAATGAAGGACCCTAAGTTCCTATCTTGCCCTTGTGCTTCTTCCTCTCTCCACACGGCCACACAAACACCAGGAGGCGACCAGCGAGCGTGCGCACAAGACCATATGGAAAAGGGACTGGCTCTCTGAGGACCAACGGGATTTTGACCAGCTGAAGCCGGAAACAACCAAATCTGGTGAGTCCTAATCCATTCCAAGTTGCCTGAAATACCTGGTTCTGGGTTTTTCAGGGCTGCTATCCCTGGGGCTCTGGTGGCATTTTAAGGGCATGGGATGCCCTGCGTCTGCGTCTGTCCAGGATTCCGGGTGGTCCCGGCATCGCGCTGATTCTAGTGCCCTGCACTTCCACGTGGGCAAGCCAGTCCTGGCCGGCTCAGCCTAGCGGGGAGTGGTTTAAACCAGACGGAAGGAGTTCCTGGATCAAACAGGCCTGCTCCTCAGATTCCAACAGGTTATGACTGGCTCAAACTAGTTTGAGTTAGTTAACTAGTCTGGTTAGATTGGATCCATGCTGGAAGCAAACCAGTTCAATCTGGCTTGCGCAGGATCAGCAGGAGACCCCACTGGAACCACGAGCTCCTGTGAGGGTTCAAGTCCCTGATCACTAGGTCTGCGGAAATCTGGGAATAAGGTCTCACCCGGGGGTTGGAATGCTCAAAACGACATCCTTCCTCATCACACCAGCTTCCCGAAGTTTACGTTCCTAGGTGCGTTTTTAAGACTGGCCGCTAGGATCACCCCAAATACCCAGCATTGATACCTAAGGGCTCCGGCACACGTGTTTTCTGTTTAGAGCTTTAGCAGGTGCGCTGTCCCCACCCCACACTGGATGCACGAGGTGTGGGGAGACCCGTGGGCACGGCTCAGGCCCCAGCGCCCGCCCCTCGCAGCCCCTCACCTTGATCCTGCTCACGGCTTCCTGGGCCTGCATCATGCGGACGTTCTTGGAGGGAGTCTTGTCCGACAGCAGCTGGGTGGAGCCAAGGTAATTGGCAGCAAAAATGATCCCATCGATCAAGTCCTCGGGGTCACAGGGTCCAGGAACTGGAACACACAGAGCCATGGCGGTGAGCGAGGCCGTCCTGGGGCCATGCCCCTACCAGGCACCCCCGTTGCCGGCCACGCAGCCCCCTTCACCCCACGGCGCGGCGGCAGCCCCGGCGGCCCCACACGAGACGCCCTGCGGAGTCTGAGGCGTCCCCCTGCATCTGCCTTCGCTCACCCCTCGTTCTCAAGGGGAAGGAGCAATTTCCTCCTAATCCACGTCTCCCAGGCCACTTACTGTGAGAAGGGATGCGTTTATTTAAATATGAAACGTAAAGTCAGTGAGAAAGGGTGTTGTTTCTCCCGTTAAGACTGTGAACCCTTTGGGGACAAAGACCACGTCATGTTCCTCTTTGGTTCTCGTGTCTCATCTGTGTCTGTCACCCAGTGGGTATCAAATAAATGGGTGCCAGACACGTGGCTAGGGGAGCAGGGGGGCTGCTTTGTTAGAAAACCTCATTTAATAACAGTTCCTTCACCTGCCACCATCCTCCTCTCTCTCTTCCCACTGTAGCCATAGTGGGGAAAACAAACTGTATAAATCAGAAAAAGGGGTATTTGCTTCAGAATGTCCAGATTCCTAAATGACCGCTGACCCCGATTCTGGGAGGCAGGGGACAATTACCCCAGAGCCGGAGTCTCCTGCTGCCGACTTGCTGACTCAAAGGCTCTCGTGGTCCCAGCTTGTCTCCATGTACAGATCAATTCCAAGGAAAGTCAGATTTTCTGCTCTCAACTGACTGGCCTTTGAAATTAAACCTTAGTTTTAAAATATTTAAAATGGGGGCATCTGATCCTAACCGTACCCATCTGTAAACATTACTTGAAATTAAAACATGTCTGGGACTAATACATAACTTTATAACAGATGCACCAAGAAAGGCTTTTAATTCTACAATGGAAACATATGTATTTTCTTTGGCTTGAATGCCATATTTGGGGAGATTAAAAATATATGTTTTAACCTACTGTTCAAACCTCCGGCTCTTAAATTAGTTAACTGGAAATGGAGACAATTTGCTTTTTCCTTTTGGAAAGCTAATCTGAAATGATTTTTATTTTTATCCCCCAACATTGAGCTCATCTGGAGCTTAACCAGCTGCTTCCTGTGATAAACTACTTATCAGGGTACAATCTTAATCTGATCATTTCTCTAAAGCCAAGGCAGTGGCTGAAACAAAGAAATTAACGGTGTTTTAGGAAAGGTCTTCACAAAGCATCTGTGTAGTAAATAAATAAGGAAACCTATTATTTGTCTTTTTCTAGATCTTTCTGAGAAAGGCTTCTGGACAGACAGTTAACCTGCGTCCACTATGGTCAGTAATTCCCCTTCTCAATAGTCACACGCTTCCTGCCCTGAAACTTCCCTAGATGTCAGAAGGACTCAACAGAAGAAGGGTATTTCCAACAGACAGTTTTAGCTGTAGAGCAGGGAAGCATTTCTAGCCAAAATAACACATGGACAGGTTTGTACCCACATTACACTTCATAAAAAGTAAAAGATCATCTATCAGTCTCCTACCATAAATTCCTGTGATGGGTTTAAGTGTGATTTAAACATAATCATTTTTGCCTAACCAGGCATTGAGAAAAAAGATCTCATCTGGGATAGTAACTTCTAAAAACCTTCCATTTATTTTGTGAAAATAATGAGTGTTCAAAGAAAAAGAAGAATTAATGACATACTTCTCTATGGGACTTCCAGTATTGTCTATTCATCTCTGAGCCGGCTCTATTCCCTGAAAGTGTCCCTCTTCGACCATATTAAGTGTGGATCTGCAGATAGGTATAAGAGCAACCCCAGGAATATTCAGAGGACTGTATAAATGTCAACCAGCCAAGAGAAAGAAATATGGGACCTAAATACACTGTAATCTGAGATACGATCTTAGGACATTTATCCTCCAGAGAAACTGATCATAATCAAACATCACTGCCACCAGATCACATCTGGGGGGTGGGGGTGGAAAGCCCTAAGTCTATAACTTCATATTGGTGTATTCTTTAAAAGTCAAAAAATTTAACATTATAATGGCCCTAAGTCGAAGAACTGCAGGCTTCATTTTGGCCTCTTAGAATGTGTGTTTCCTCTCAGGGGGCCTCTGTGTTGCTCTGCGGGTGGACAAGCATACACGTGTCATCGTCACACTCATAGGAATGCTGAGCCTGGGGGAACGACTACGAAGAATGGGGTTTCCAAACTCCCGGAAACTCCCCAAAGAGTACTCGTGGAATTCTGGAGCCTTGCAAAAATGGCACAGATAATTTGCAGGTCACTCAAGAAAGAGACCTGAGTAACTGAACGAAAGCCGCGAGCCTGACCTTAAGCTTCAGGAGCGCGGGGTCAGGAAGGTGTGCGAATCCTGGTGACCCACTCTCAGGCGGTGGAGCACACGGATGGTTCATGCCCAGGATCCAAGGGCCAGACAGAACCTCATAGTGGTTTCTGCACATTCGCTCATCTCCAGGAAATCCTCTTTCAAGGAAATGACTATCTACCCTACTGGAAAAACCATTTGCCATTGTCCCTGGCAGAGGATTAGTGGTACCTCTAGCTAAAGGGGGCCTTTGTGTGGGTAAAGAATACGTACTCCATTTGTGTGGTCCAGTCTCAACCTGGGGTGCCTTGCTTGGGTCAAGTTCTGGCCCAACTAGGGAGAATTTTATTTCCCTTGAGGTCTTTGTTTCCTGACTGGGTGCCCTTGAGCAGTGAATAATCTGCACAACCATACATGGCCATCCTGCACAGAATACTGTTTACCAGGAGAGTCTGATGCTGTGGTATCAGACTGCCAGCTCACAGCCTGGCTCTGATCCTTCATAACTGTGCCCTCTTGGGAAAGTTACCCACCTAGCACCTGGAGTAAGAATGCTTCAGTTCTCTCCTGCATAACACGGGGGTAGTAAGCCCACTTCACAAGACAGATGTGAGGAGTCAATCAGTTATTATATGGAAAGTGTGTATATTGCACAGAGTGAAAGTTTGATAAACATTGTGCTTAACTCATCCAAGCAAGAGATGGGAATGACTGGGAAGGCTTTTTTTTTTCCCCTTCTAAATTAAGAGGGCCAAAATGTCTCTCTTAAAGTTCATTCCTACTCGAATGGTCCTTGATCGATATTAAGAAGTATCCTGGAATGGAGATAAAGAGTCTTGGGTTCAGATGTCATATGACTGTCTCTAAGCTGGGAACAGCCCTCAGCCTCCCTGCAAATTCATGGACACAGTCAGCAAAGGTCGGGGGGAGGATCTTTGACAGGCTCATGGTTACTGTTCTTTCAGTCTAAGATTCTAAGACTGTTAAGACTATGAGTGAATGACTTCGTGGCCTTTCTTCCCCACTAGGGTCTTACAGCCCAGTGCTTCAAATATCCAAAATGTTAGGAGATTCATGCATGATTCAATATTCAATTACTTCCTCTTCAGCTCTTACCTTCAACGTAGGTGGGGAATGAAGCCAAGCTTTTTCTTGACTGTAATCAAGACAAAGAGGTTTCAAAAAGGGCAAACCGTGATGAAAAATGCATTAACACAACTTTATCCATGCAAAATAAATGACTTTATCCATGGATATTATTTATCCAATAAATAAACTTTATCCATGAAAAATAAATAAATCACCAATGACAGATATTAGCCAGATGTCAACCATTTTTGGACACAGGAAGAAAAATGCAAATAATCATATACATTTCTCACTAAAATTTACCCAAAGCCCAGAACATCTATTCCTAGTTTAGGTAATCTGAAAACCTTACATTCCACAATCAGAGAGATGTCCAACAGCTTAAAAAAAAATATCCCACAGACCAAAACCCATAATCAATACAAAATAATACAAAGGGCTCAGTTTTTATTAAGAATCTGGGTTTCTAAGCAAAAACCTGCTGGATTCATAAAAGCACCAACAACGTGATTATATGTTGAAATCAAGGATTCCTTGGAGAATTTTATTTCCCTTGAGGTCTTTGCTTCAGTAATCTCTCATTGTGCTAAAAATGTTTGCTAGAGTTTTCCTCTCCTCCTTTCACCGCTTACTGGTTTAAAAATTCCATTATGTGGGTAATTATTATGTGTTACCTTCAAATAAGAACACAATAAACACAGGAGTGAACTGAAAACCCTGGAATTTCTTATACTAAGTAAGACCTCATAGCAAGGGTCAGTCTTCCAACAGCACCATCGGAAGTGGTCGTGATCAGCTAAGGCCTTCTAGAACCTGACCGGATGGTGGTTTAAAGGCTCTCAGAGGAGCAACACTTACCATTTGGTTCCTTCCATAAGTGAATGGCCTAAAGGTAACTCTGAGAGGCCTAAGAGTAGGAAATTCATTCCTGCTTTACCCAGTCACAGACTCTGTAGTGGATGCGTCTGGGGCAGGGTAAGGTGAGGATTGCAGGGGGGTGGAGAGCTAATGGCAAAGACATGAGTCCTGCACATGGGCAAAAAGGAAGGTTTGCGTGGCCAAGGGTTATCCTCAGAAAGCCTAAAGATTCCCATTGCTAAGAATCTAGCAGGTACTGGGCATCTGGGTGACTCAGTCAGCTAAGCGGCTGCCTTCAGCTCGGGTCGCAATCCCAGGGTCCCAAGATCGAGCCCTGTATCAGGCTCCCTGCTCTGCGGGGAGCCTGCTTCCCCGTCCCTCTCCCTCTGCCTGCCGCTCCCCTAACTCCACGTGTGTTCTCTCTCTCTAATCAATGAATAAATAAATCTTAAAAAGGATCTAGCAGGTATTAAGTCATCATTTAAATATGTCCCTTCTAGGAAAAGGGGATCTAGTACAGCACAGCTGCTCAACAGGTTGACCTGGGTTGATGGTGAACTCGGGGTGCCTGGTGGCTGGAAGGGTTAGGGCCCAACACAGGGCTGGGATACCACGGGAACAGCTCCATCTCGTAGTACTGTGTACGGTGTCTTCACGTGGGAGACGGGACAGCAAAGGGAGACTAACCACTTACTACTCGCACAACATTCTAAACACAGTAGTGTTAACCATTACATGTGGGAAAAAAAAAACAACCACAACCAAAAAACAGAAACAAAAAACCAGAGGCAAAGACCGCCAGGTTTAAGACTCTCACTCAATTCAGGACAATGACAAGAATTTGACACTCATCACACGAGATACCAGGATGTGCCTGTCTGGGTACCACGGTCCATTACACCAAGGATGGTGGGTTTCTTATTTCAGAAGGGATTACCTTTAAGGAAACCAAAGAGACAAGTCCACTGGGAAGGAAAGACCATTGCCTGCTAATGCATTTATGGAAAAATGCACACCCAGCTAAGCTCTGTGCACAGGAGGAAAGACAACTCCCATTTTCATAGCGCTTTCCATTCGTTTTACTTTCCAAGTGAGAAGACAGGCCCCAGGTGAGTGCCAGTAGCAGGACTGTCTAATTCTGGTTAAACACAAACAAAAATCCCTAAGTTCATGGTATGCAGGTGGAAGTTAGCTTCCTCATAAAGACCAAAGACTTTAAAATTATGATTCCCTACACCCCCACTGGCCTTGCCCTCAGCAGCGAGGGGTCCGGGGGGAGTGAGGGTTGCCTTTATTTTGTCAAAATGGGTTAGCCTCTAGGTACATCCAAGAAACTAATTCAGATTTTCTTGGGCCAGTAGGACACTTTTCTGAATGCTAATCACAAGGACAGTCCCCAGATTTTAGCAGAAGCTACAAAAGTATTACTTTAGTCTATAGTTCTAAAAGCTGCTGCTTTGGGCATCTGAGTGGCTCAGTTGGTTAAGCGAGTGCCTTCAGCTCAGATCAGGGTCCCGGAGTCCTGGGATCAAGTCCCCTATCGGGCTTCCCCTGCTCTGCGCGGAGCCTGCTTCTCCCTCTCCCTCTGCCTGCCACTCCTTCTGCTTGTGCTCTCTGTCAAATAAATAAACAAAACCTTTAAAAAAAAATCTGCAGTTTTATTTAGAGCCACAATGGAGAGCATTTGGTACATTTATTATTCTCTATTCATAAGCTCATGACTGGCTTTCTTTAGTCTCTGCGGTAGTAAGTTTTTAAAAAAAAGAGTTTTGAGAAATGAAAGAATCTCTAATTACTGCACGCAAAGAGGATTCTCATCATAATTTCTAAGGATATGCAGAAATGTGTGCCAAGTCCTGTAGGAACAGATAAACTAACAAATTTGCCCGGCTTATTATATCTGATGAATAATCAAACGCTGAATATTCGGGTGTCTGATTAGCCCTTTGTTTTCTCACACATGGACAGAGATGAACATCAGTTGATCCTTAATATTCAAGAATTAATAAAGCCACATTCAAAAGGATGAAAGGCCAGAATCTTTGGGATTTTCCAGGAGGTCACACTGAACCATGTGAAGGTCTGACAGTTGGAATAAAGACGTGCAAGTTAGCTTGTCTATGCAGCATGTGTGTGGCCTGGGGCACTTTTCACCTGGGGTCAAGAGCCTGGCCCCATAGGAGATCTGGTTTCAAATCCTGGCCTGACCATCTGTGGGCCCTGGACCCAGGTAAGTTCCTGAAGCTCTAGGCTTTCTCAACAAACAATGAGGACAGTGATTCCTACTTTGCAGAATTATTGTAAGGATTAAATGAGATACTACCTGTGATTTGCTTGGATAGATCCCTGAATGCTATAAATGCTCAAGAAATGGTAACTCTCACTGCTGTTATTATCACTGTGGCCTTGACCCCTTTCTTCTTGCTTTTGGTTCTCACCAATCCCTGTACTATGAATAAAAGCATACAGCAAAGCTGTGGGATCTGGGGTCAGCAGAAACAGTAACCTTGCTACTTCTGTTCCCGTGACCTAGGGTCTAAGGACAAGACCAGAGGAGGACAAAGTATTTAAATTCTAATGTTGGTGTCATTTCAGAGAAGGTCTCCCTTATGTTTGTTTGCTTTAAAAGGAACAGATTATTGAAAATTATACTTCTCCCTGCATGAATAGTTAATGGCGAATGGATGTATATTCAGTGATAGTTTAAGAGTTACATTTTAATGAAGACTCCCTTTAAAAGTGATCTGCCACTCAGGGTTAAATGGAGATGGCTTTCTTCTGTTGCATTTAGCACAATATTATTAACAAAAGGAAGGAAAATGAGGCAATCATTCATTATACGGTGTATATCTTTCGTGCCTACCCTCAGCAATGATTAGGTAGAGTCTGTATTTAGGGTGCGCTGAACCCACACGTGGACTCTGGCGCAGGCCGCTATTTGCCTGACCCTGGTTCGTAACTAGGTAGGGGTGGCATTTGGTTGGCAGTAAAGAGACAACAGTGTGGAAAAGGCAGGGGCTCCCCTGTGGGAAGAGTAGCATTTTCTCACTTCAGCATTCTCCGCGGGGGCTCCGGCTGGCCTCTATTGGCAGGGTGACCGTATGACTCACTGTCCAACCGGGGGACGCTTTAGAGCGGGACGGTCTAGTCATCTTTAGCCACATGTGACCATTTGATTAAAATGGAATAAAATGCAAAATTCAGTTCCACAGTCCCACGAGCCACACCTCAAGCCACACCTTGGTAGGCACCTGGGGCTGGAGACGGCCGTACAGGACAGCACAGACGGTTCCCATCACTGGAGCATGGTCTCTGGGACAGCGCTGCCTTAGAAACGCGTGTTTCCTGGGTTCACGGCTTGCACAACAGGTGTGAACGGGAACCACCCCACGTAAGCCAGGATGAGCGGTCACCCTGGTGTCCTGAAACTCACTCCACTTGTGCTGTGAAGTGAATGGCTATTTAAGAAACCAGCCCACTTCCCAAACCACATGGCAACCTCGTTTCAGAGGCTCATAATGCCATGAGGAAGGATGCTGCTATAGAGTTCTTAAGATTCCATTTCCACATGGTCCAGGAGAACTTTCCAGAAAGCCTGGAAATGTTCTGTCATCTCCCCTGCCCGATACAACAGCCACTCATTACGTGTGGCTACCGAGCACCCGAACAGTGGCTAGTGTGCCTGAGGAGGTGACTTTCTATTTCATTTATTAGTCAAAGCAGACAGCTGTGGCCAGTGGCTATCAGACTGGACGGTGTGGCTTCTGTCACTAAACTCCAGGCTCGAGAGGAGAGGTAAGGATTTCTCTCCCTGGTGGTGGTGGTGGTGGTGGCGAGCATGGAGTTTGGGGGATTTGTGTGGGAAGCTGAAGAAAACTCACACCAGGAGAAGAAGAAAACAACACAGGCTGGCGGCTTCTGAAACAAAATGGCTCCCTACCTCTTTATTCGAGGAGGCCTCCGCGGGGTCGCTGGGGTGGAGGGGTGTGCTCGAGGACTCTGCACCCAGCGGGGAGGAACTGCCAGGAGACGGAGACTGGAACACAGCAAGGAAAGGACACAGTGAGTGTCTGGGGACTCGCAAACACCCGCAGGGGCAGGGTCGAGAGGAGAAAGCCCAACGCAAGGGCACAAACACTTCTACGGGGAGAAAACTTCCTCGCCAGAGGAGCCACCAACAGTACCTAAAAGGCCTGGGTTTTCAGCGCTTTCTCTTAAATTCCCGCCATGTTTTCAAAGGAATCCTTGAAAGCTCAGCCATTACTTTTCCTCTTGAGGCCAAGTGTTTAAACAGAGCAAAAGCTGACTATGGAACTTCAAGCCCTGAACGAATAAAGCTAATGGGGAGACACAAAGGTCTGCGGTTTTAAAAATTCTTCTCACCGACAAAGACTGTGGGTACTCGTTGTCTTAATAAAATCACCTGCCCAAGATGACCTGGAAATGGCAAAGTAAAAACGAAGACAGGGGTTTTCAGAGGCGGCTGGGACTGGCGACCAGAAGTCATACCACCTGTATTGCTCTCATCCAGATTTCAAGCATTTTTTTCTCATTGAATCCACAGGTCATGGAAAATTCAGAGAAACGTCAGCATCCAAACAATGGCTTGACCTTGGCTGCCCTTGAAATCGTTCAAAAGTCCTTCATTAAATGTCCTGTTTGGAAATAAGGGTTAGAAGAACAGATGCGGAGCATATGGTCCCCATTGGGCGTGTCACTGCCTTGGGTGGTGGCCCAGGCAGGCCTTGCTGGAAGGGAAGAGGAAGCCCCAGGCCGGGGCCCGACACACTCACGGAATGAGTGGCCAAAGCAAGCAAACGGGCACAAGAATGGGCCTGAGACGGGCACTGGAAACCCTCCCCGGCCGAGACCCAAACATTTCCGCATGCCCCTGCAATCCTGAGAGATGAAGGGCGTCTTCAGGAGAGCCGCAGGGATGCTTCAGGATTCTGTAGCGATGGCCCTCTGAGAGCAAGCACGCACGGCTTGTGAAACCTGCCGGAAAGGCTCAAAACAGAACCTGCGTAAGCATCTGTTCTCTGAGCAAGTGCGGCGATGTGCGGGGAGCTCTGTCCTGGATGAAGGAAGCCGGGCTACACCCGTGGCGGCTGAATCTGTTTCTCATGTCTTGCAGCGGGTCCCCGTGGGGAGGCTGAGGTAGAAACCTCAGCCGAATACCTCCACGTGGAAAGGTAGAATGTTCCACGAAATCAGTCGTGCTGAGCTGGAGCGAGGGCATGCTCATAGACTATGGGGCCTCAATGAGCATTATGGGAAATTCTAAAAAACATAAATCTTTTTCAGAAAGTCTGAATTATGGGAAAATGCAGGGGGCACCAAAGGAACTGAACGATGGGGATGTGGTGAAAGGCCACTTTCTCCACACGGAGATGCTGCTGTTCCCGTCAGGCCTGGGTTTGTTTTCCGTGAGCCCCTGTATCTGATTCTGGGCAGGGAGGTGAGGACCAATGAGTCTCTTAATTGCTCATGTGCGGACACTGGCCCCTCCAGCGTCAAGCCAAGAGGATGGGCACGGGTAAGAGTGGACATAAGGACCCCAAGCCCCACAGCCCCTGGATGGAAAACAACCCCTGGATGGAAAACAGCCCTGCATGCCTTTAAAAAAAAAAAAATCACACACAGAATTTTTCATTTGGCCCCCGAGAGAGTGGAGGGGTACTGGCTGAGTTAGCTCTGTTTGTTCTACTCAAACACAGGCGAGTGAAGTCCCATGACATTTCAGCGCCTTTACATTTCCCCAGTTTTTCAAATTTAAAGAGCTTCCTTGGCTAGTGACATCTCTCCATTTTCCCCCAAGTCGTTTTCTCTGTTGCAAAGATATTAAGGGTCTGGTCCCTGGGAAGCTAGGACAGCTGGTTTTTCTTTAATTGCTTAGTTTTGGGGCACCTGGGTGGCTCAGTGGATTAAGCCTCTGCCTTCGGCTCAGGTCATGATCCCAGGGTCCTGGGATGGAGCCCCAGATTCGGCTCTCTGCTCAGCGGGGAGCCTGCTTCCCTCTCTCTCTCTGCCTGCCTCTCTGCCTACTTCTGATCTCTCTCTGTCGAATAAATAAGTAAAATATTTTAAAAAACCACAAAACAAAATTTAAAAAAATTAATTCCCTGGTTTGAGAGCTGTGTAACACCTTCATTAAAAAAAAAAAAAAAAAACAAGAAAAAAAAAAACTTTCTTAAGTTCCCAGCAGTTCCTATTTCCTTATCTAACCATTTGCTGTTGCAAATCTAAATTCTAAAAATGGATTCTCTGCAAGACTGCAAACACCGGGTCGTCTCAAGATGATGCAGAAGGCTGGTTATCCAGACAGCAGGCTGTGAGGTGGAAGGGGCAGGTCAGACTTCACAGTGAGGCTAAGTGACAAGTGCTCGGTGCCTGCCAGGGAGCTCCGGAGAGGAGGGACCCACACTGCCCTGCATCAGGGACCACGTCCCCTCAAGGCTCCATGCTCTAGCCTTCTGTACACAAATGAGCTCATTCACTTTTCCTTCCACTTGCATGCGCAGTTAATGACCTCCTTCTAGAGAGTTCTCCCGCACTCTTGCCCACCTTCAGTGCTGAATCTGAAATTCCAAGGCTTGCTGAAGCATTCTCGGACTCTATTCACTGTCCTGTTCTCCCCGATGGCTTGTCAGGTTTTGTAATTATCTGCTTATGTGTGTGTCTCCCCTGCCCCTGAACCCTTTGGCAGCGATCTTGTCTTAATTGTTTTGGAATCCAAGTGCCTGACCATAGGTCTCATAAACAGCGGGCCCTCAGCAAACCTTTGCTGAGGAAATGATTTCAGAGTCGTTTCCAGCTTTACCGTATTTTCCAACCTGCGGAAAGCAGGTCAACCATGGATCTCTTTCATTCTCGTTTAGTGGTCAATGGTAAGCCCTTTTCTGAGCGCATTCTCGTGCTCTTACGTGTGGAATGCTAAATCTGCATTCTGAATGAGAATAAAGGGGTCTTTGCCTGCAAAGATCTGACCTGAGCTCCAGCAAAGCTCTCCTGAAGCTCAAAGCTGTATCCACATAAGAAAGGACCCCAGATGTGGGAGCCCAGCCCCCACCACACCACTGCTGACAAAGTCAAGGTGGGCAAACAGCCCCCAAGGTCCCTAACCAAAGGTATTAGCCTCGATTCATCTACAAGGTCTGCTTTAAAAGCCCTTTGCCCCTCTCCTCCAGCTTCCGCACTGCCATATTCCACTCAAAAAGAGGAAACAAGACCAGAAATCTGAGAATACCACCTCCTCCTTCCAGAGAATGAACTGGAGGCAAAGTTTAACTAATAAAACATGATACACAAAGGAAGTCATTACCACATATTTCTCCGGCTGAAGTCTCACGCCTGCTGGGTCACTGGCTGCGTATTCAATTTCAAGGAAATGAGACTAAAGATAGGAAGCAAGTGTGGGCTTGGGCATTCACTCCGTGCCACACAGGGCATCTAGTAGGAGGCATCTAAAATGTCCAAAGTCAGCTCGGCAACTCCCTGTCCTGGTTAATCATGGGAGGCCTTCTTGAGTTGCCTGTCCTCTGCAGACTGTGTTCTAGCACATTCTCCACCAGCAGGTCCCAGTTTTACTGCCAGAGCTCCGGGGCTCCACAGAGCAGAGCTCTCAGCTGTAAGACTTCAGTCCATCAACGCCAGGACGGGAGATGACAGTCCCGTCGTTAGGCCGGAGATGGCCTCGGGATGCAGGAGCATCCAGAGGGAAAGCCAATCTCTCATTTTATTTCCGATCGAACCTGTTCCAGGGGCCAATGCTGTACTAAGGGTGGTAGAGGTCAAACAAACAGCTCAAGGAACTTTTTGGCCATCCTTGCAGGGAAGAAGAGCAGGGCACAAATAACTATCATCCATTTACTCCTTCAACGGACATGTCTGTGCCTACCCCTGCTCTGCTTATTGGCCCAAGATAGAAGGAGGAACGAGATGGGGTCCTATCCTACAGGCCTTTCCAGGTGAGGGGCGTAGGCGGGGCTGGGACGGAGGGCTGTGGCAGGTGGCAGGAATAGTCACCCAAACATAGGACGTAAGATGCAAGGCTGGGAGGGAGCAATTTAGCTGGAGGAGAGAAAGGGGCATATCAGCCTTATGGGTAGATGAGTCAATATGTTACAGTGAATCCCCAGTGCTTTCTGGGGAAGGTGATACTTCCGCCGAGTCCTGAAAACTGCAGTGTTCATGGCACAGGATGGGATGAGGAGAGGGAGGAAGGTTCTAGAAACAGGTAGAGAGCTGCGGCAGCGGAGCTCTGCAGGAGAGCAGGGGTTGAGCTGACGGGCAAGGACAGGTTATCTGATGACAAGCAGCCACATCTACTCTCTGCCCAGCAGGTGGGGTTTTCCTGGTGGGTCACTGGCCTGTTGTCCTCAGTGCAGAAGCTCAGTCTGGGCACTTAGCGACTATTTCCTCAGCTGAACTAAAGATCCAAAGGATGGAGAGAATGAGTTGTCACTTTCCAGTCTTCCCGTCCCTCCATCCTTTCTGCCCTGCCACCTGCATGAAGAGATGACATCCTGGGAAAGTCGATGGGACAATAACGAGAACACCCCGCACTAAAGGCAAAGGGGTCACTGGCTCTTTCCAAATGGGTGGTGTTCTTTTTGGAAAAGCCTAAGGACTGAGTGCAAAGCAGTGACCGGGAGAGACATAGAGAGATCTTGAAAGACTTTCAGAGACATTTTAATCAAAAGACAGAAAAATATAAGGTGCACCAAGACTGTCATTCATTCATTCATTCATTCATTCATTTCACATGGGAATTCTGACAGCATCCAAGGAGGCCCAGACCCCTCCCTCCCCTGCCCAAGGAGCCCCTGGCTCAGAGGAGACGGATGTACACACACACACACACACACACACACACAAGGTGGTCTCTGGAAGCAGGGGCCACCGAGTCCTTGAGAACAGAGGTCACAATGACATAAAAGCACTCACTACTGAGCAGACCACGCACAATGCTGGTGTCCACCTCCAACCTGAGCGTCTCCCCAGCCTACGTCACTGTTGGCTGGTCTCTGCTGATGGCTGGGACCGTCTGGGGTCGCAAGGCCCAGAGCAAACCAAAACAGAAAACCAGAAACTTGCAAACGCACTGCAGAGCACAAGTGCAAATATTGCAAAAGTAAAGAGAAAGCAGGATTTTAGAAAGTTGAAGTTGGCCCAGCTGGAGGACTGCTCACACCCGCCACGGGTACCTGAAGAGCTGGTTCCACCAGTTCACAGATTAAGCCCACGACAAAACAAAGAATGATGACACTAGAGGTGCTTCAAAAGGAGCGTGATTGGAATATCAAATCATTAAGAGAGGCCCTTGAGAAAACCCCATCAGCCCTCATGTGTTTTTGCTGAAACTGTCCTCCTTCTGGTTGGAAGGGGCCCTTCTGGTCATGCTGCAGAAGTCACAATGTGACCTGAAGAAGGCTATGCTAGTGTATGACTCGAGGATTCTTTCTCAAAAAAGTTACTACTTCTCAAATCAATACTCCTTTTTTGTTTTAAGAATTCACATACAGGGCACCTGGGTGGCTCAGTGGGTTAAGCATCTGCCTTCGGCTTAAGTCATGATCCCAGGGTCTTGGGATCAAGCCCTGCATCGGGCTCCCTGCCCTGTGAGGAGCCTGCTTCTCCCTCTGCCTGTTGCTCCCCCTGCTTGTGCACGCGCTCTCTCTCTCTCAAATAAATAAATAAAATCTTTTTTTAAAAATTTTTTTAAAAGAATTCACATGTAAGTGAAATTATAACCTGCATGTTATTAGTCAATAAATAAAACTATTAAGCTTATGTTTATAATTTTTAATACTGTTTTGCAAGATAAGGTTCTAACCAAATCCCCTCCTTCCTCCCCATTCTGGTCCTCATTTTAAGTGGGTTAATTTTATTTATTTATTTTTTAAAAAGATTTTATTTATTTGTCAGAGAGATAGAGAATACAGGCAGGCAGAGTGGCAGGGAGAGGCAGAGGGAGAAGCAGGCTCCCAGCAGAGCAAGGAGCCCGATGCGGGACTCAATCCCAGGAAGCAGGGATCATGACCCGAGCTGAATGCAGTCGCCCAACTGCCTGAGCCACCCAGGCATCCCAGTGGATTAATTTTAGAAGGTTTACTTCTGCAGGATTCCTTCGAACAACCCTGCCCGCATGATTACAATGGATCACAAACAGGTGCCCTGAGAGACATGAGCAGGATCCTAGGAACAGCAGGGAGGAGAGGCGACCTGCAGAGGCTGGGCAGGGAGGCCTCCAGGCTAGTGAACACAGATGCCATTCCTGCCCCGGTACTGGGGACTCAGGAGACCCCGGAGCATAGCTTGTTGGTTGGTGAGCATAAAAACTCACTCAGCTCCTAAGATACAGGATCTGGTCTTCAAATCCCCCGTGATGTGGCTTTCTAGTACTAGGGTCCATTTCCAAAAGTGTCATGTGGTTTCAGGGAATACATTGCTCCTTTGAAAAGGGCTGGAGTGTTCTAAGTTTAGAGCGTGGCCGAACAAGTAAAGCTCTCAAGGTCTCAGGATGGTGAGCTGCTGCAGCCCTCCAGCCCCAGCATCTGGACGACCAGCGTCTCAGTTCTGCTCTCCCGCTCCCTGCCCTGACTCTGGCCAGTTACTCATCATCTCAGATCCTCCTGAGAATTGAGGACAACAGTCACCACCCACCACCGGGGCTGGCGTGGGGACTGATCGGGGACGACGCACACCGGGCGTCAGCTCAGCGCCTGGGTACGCACAAAGCCTCCCACCAGCATTTGACGAGAGTCTTTGAAGATTCCAACAGCAACAACGATTTCAGGCCACTGGGGAGAGTTCACAAGGACAACACATACCCATGGGGATGGCTTCCTCATCTCATCTTCCTGCTTCTTTCCTTGCTAAAATTTTACTCAGGGATAAAATTAAAGAGCACACAGAAGGCTCTCTAAAACCTTACTACAAAGACTCTAAATTAATTTATAAGCCCCAAGA
This sequence comes from Mellivora capensis, assembly GCA_004024625.1. Lineage (NCBI taxonomy): Eukaryota > Metazoa > Chordata > Mammalia > Carnivora > Mustelidae > Mellivora > Mellivora capensis. Next base: position 75,724 of record PISX010000864.1, read on the forward strand.
GTCTTAGTGGCGTATTGGTAAGAAGAGCTCATTCCTGGCCACAGCCGGGGCTAGGTACAATGACCGTGTGCGTTTCTGGCATGCCCCCTGTCTCCCATCCGAGAATGGGAGAGTATTTTGAAATATGAGGGCTGAGAGTGATGCTATTCTGGTGATGAGGTTACAAAAGAGAATCAGGTGCATAGGCAAGCGTGAATTTGCAACACAGCCTGTGCACAACCACCACACACCAAGATCCTCTACTGTGAGGACCTCGATTAAAGGCTCGGGCCGGCTCTGGCTATAACCTTGACAAGTCCCAGCACGTGCTGATCCTCTCCTCCAAGGAAACTCAGTGACAAAAGTTTCACAACGAAGGGTAGGAGAAAATAACCCTTTAAGAATGACACAGTTTTACCACATCTATCAGGGTCTGAATTATTTAGTAATTAACCGCGTCCCCCTCAAATTCACACATCAAACTCTAGTCTCCAGGAGGACAGTATGAGGAGATGGGGCCTGTGGGAGGTAATTACGTTGGAGGATAGAGCTCTCCTGACGTGATTAGTGCCCTTACAAGAAGAGACATAGAGAGCTGCTTCCTCTCTGTTCTCCACCGTGTGAGAACACGGTGGGAAGAAGAGCGCCATCTGCAAACTGGGAGAGGGCTGGGGTCTACACCAGGAGCTGGAGGTGCTGGCACCCCGCTCTCAGACTTCCCAGGTTCCAGAACTGTGAGAAGTACATTTCTGTTGTGTAAACCCCCCACCCTATGGTATCCTTCTTATGCAGCAACCCAAACTAAGATAATCAGACACTTTTTCACTAAGTACCTACTGACTCTCATTTAATTTTTTTGTATTGAAATGACTCTCATTTTTTTAAAAGATTTTATTTATTTATTAGAGAGAGAGTGTGTGAGAGAGCATAAGCAGGGGGAGCTACAGAGGGAGAGGGAGAAGCAGGCTCCCTGCTGAGCAGAGAACCCGATATGGGGCTCGATCTGCGGACCTTGGGATCATGACCTGAGCTGAAGGCAGATGCTAAAATGACTGAGCCACCCAGGCCCATGGCTCTCATTTTAAAATACACTGTAACAAGTTCTGAGCAAGTTACTCCTCAATTGAAAAACTGTAGTGGTTCCTGCTTATGTTTAAAATAAATCCTAGGGATGCCCGGGTGGCTCAGCAGGTTAAATGTCCACTTCTTGATTTCAGCTCAGGTCACGATCTCAGGATCATGGGATTGAGCCCTACATCAGCCTCTGTGCCCAGCTTGGAGTCTGCTTGAGATACTCTCTCTCTTCTCCTTCTGCCCCTTTCCTGTTCATGCGTGCTCTCTTCCTCTCATTCTCTACATAAACAAGCAAAATCTTTTTTTTTTTTTTAAGAGAGCGAGGTAGTGAGAGAGTGCATGAGCAGGGAGGAAAGGAAAGGGAGAAGCAGGCTCCCCACTGAGCAAGGAGCCTGATGCAGGGCTCTATCCGAGGACCCTGAGATCATGACCTGAGCCAAAGACAGATGCTTAACCAACTGAGACAACCAGGTGCTCTAAGCAAGTAAAATCAGAAGAAGAAGAAGGATGAAGAAGGACGAAGAAGGAAGAAGAAGGAAGAAGGAAGAAGGAGGAAGGAAGAAGGAGGAAGGAAGAAGAAGAACTTCTAGACTCTGTACCTAAGTACTCCAAGGTTTGGCCTTAACTTCTCAGCTATTTTCCCCTCCCAGTTCTCCTCTACCATCAAGCCAGACTGAGCTGTTTTCTGCCTCTTGTATCAAACCTGAGCATTTCTGGGCAAAACCTTTGTTCATGCTCTCGTCTGAAGTGCACATGTCCACCAGTCTCCATAGGCTCATTTCCAATGTTACTTCTTTCGTGGAATCTTTCCTAGTCTCTGGGGTGAGCGGAAGCCCTCTCCCATGAGACTTGCTTGGGTTCTATTGGTGCCATTCTTCTGTGCATCACTTCCTCCCTTAGGTTTTATTAAAATATAAATATTATAGGATAGGATTGCAATTATAGGATTATAGGATAGGATTGCAATACTTTGTTTTTTAAAAGATTTTGAGACAGAGAGAACACGCATGGGTGCACATGATCTGGGGATCTGGGAGGAGGGGCAGACCCCCCACTGAGCAGGGAGCCCGATGCGGGGCTCGATCCTAGAACTCCGAGATCATGACCTGAGCCGAAGACAACTGCTTAATAGACTGAGCCACCAGGTGTCCCTACAATACTTCAATAAGCACTATGAAGGCAGGATGTGTATCATGAACTTTTTCTTCTTCAAGTGCTTAATACAGGTTCTCCATATCTCTCAATATACAACAGGGGTTTAATAAATGTGTTGAGCATATGGAAGGATGCATGGACATCAGTCTTTGTGTACCCAAAGAGAAAGGAAACAAAATACGTTTATACACAGAGTCGGTTCTAAACCCCTGGAGCATTGCCCAGATGTGCTCACATGGATTTTGGTCCCCATGTGCAGATCACGGACTCTTGGTCATGGTCTGACTCCTTCCCGGTCAGACATCGCTTGCTAATCATGCATCCCCATGTGATCAGAACAGTAATGTGGACCCAGCGAGAACAAGGGATCTCGGAGGCGGAATTTCATACAGACTGTAATCAAACACTTGGTCATTCAATTCCTTATGAGCCCAAACATTCTGGTTCTATATGGAATTTCAAAGGTGTGGTTACCTGCAACGGGCTATGGCCTACTCTACTCCTGCCGGCAAACTTCTGTTTTGGGACTCATGTGGGACCCGTGTGGGACTTCTCTAGTTCCAGCAACCCTGAAGAGCTTTTCCACTATGCATCTTGGTTTATCCAGCTTTATCCCCTTTTCTCAGATAAATGTACACTGTTTTCCTTACTGATTTAACTCATTTTAAATTAACCCTATTCCATGTTAGAGTGATAAAAAAAGAGACAAATATATGATTAAGTTTTTCTTGCTGCAAGATATATTTGTGCTTTTGAAAATTGAAACGGGTTAAGAAATCCGTAATTATTCACTCTCAATTCAAACTATATTATCAATGCACATTTCTGTTTCCTTAATGTGGTGAAATAGGAAAGTTAGTATAGACATTGTAGGAGCATAATTATGTCATTAAAATGATAATAGCCTGGGCCTAATGAAGTGTTTTATATACACATTTATAATGGAGTCAATTAATACCAACCGAACATTTTGAGATAACTGTCGGTTAAAATATTCTAACCATTTTCACTGTCTTCCCTCCGGGGAAGGGGGTTGGTCCCTCCCAACCCGGATTCCCCATGTTACGGCTGCAGTGATGGCAAGACCTGGACCAGCTCAAGCCCCAGAGAGCCTTGCACTGGGGCAGTCTTTTCACCCAGAGGGGCTCTCACTGTCCACACATAATTCATTTTATTACCATCCAAAGGGCCCTAAGCTTCTGAAGCCATGAGCTCAGATGATTAAAAAAAAAAAAAAAAAAAAAAAGCTAAGTTAACTATTAACCAGTCATTGTCAGCAGCGGAGCTCACTCACCAGCTGATAAAGCTGATCTGGAAACACAGGTTATGTTACCCCTTGAAAGGGCCTCCCTGTGTTTGAAAGGCATGACACTGTGTCATGGAGAAATGCGGGAGTCTGTATCTCATCTCCCTACCGGGGGTCCTGCACTACCTCTCCCAGACCTCCAGACCTGAGTTCTAAAAGAGGAAAAAACCACAGTCCCTTTTAGCTTCTGTAAAAGATGCAGCTAAGAGCACACCATCTGCTCTAACGACTCATTACCTACTAAGAACGAGCCCAGTGCCACTCGCAGAAGGCCTACGGTGTGCCGGCCCCCCGGGCAGGGTGTGCGGTGCCCAATCCCTCCCCTAGCAAAGCCATTCCTGATGTGCAAGGCGCCAAGCTCACTCGTTGTCATCAGCATGTTGGAAGCAAAAAGACACAACACAGAGAACGGAACTGGAAACTAAGGAGCCCTGACACCACGACGCTGACAGAGAGAAAGCGAAGAGCCCGGCGTCCTTCTACCTGATCGAGTGGCCGCCTCTCTCTTGAGCTTCCAAGCAACAGGCAAACCCGGCTACGTTTGCTCCCACCCTGGGTAATGCCCACTCTCCCCCCACCTCTCCTTCTCCATTCCCATATCCCTAGGACGGAGGGACGTGCTGAAGATGTACAGGCTGACAGCCCCGGGACAGAAAGACCGGGAGTGAAGGGGAAGAGGCCATTCTGAAGCCCTAGAAGCCACCTACCTCTTCTTCGTGACACTCAAACTGGTACATCCAAAAATTCTCCATCTTTCCGGGGACTGCCTGGGGAGCAGGACCAGCCCTGGTGCATCCACCCGTGAGCTGAGGCTAACTTCTGATCTCAGGGCCAGGCTGGTGGATTGTTTGCCGCGGTATCCGATCCCCGATCCCCGAGTCAATAATGCAACTTGTAATAGGAGAGAGGACCACCTCCCGGGGTATCCGAGGCATCCGTGTTAACCCCTTGGCGTCTGAAGGGCCCCGGCAGTCGTGTGTCACTGGTCGAGTCCCATCACCTGACGTTCGGGAGAAGGGGCCGGCCTACCCCTTCTGGCAGCGACGCCTACTATTTCTGGGGAAAATAAACTCGGTTCTGAGGTGCAACCAGAAACTTTCACACGCTCTAAACTCTGCTGCGTTTATAGAAGCTGTGAAAAAGCAGCCAGCTCATGTGCAAAGAAGGGGTGGCTGGGAAAAGGGGGTTGTCTCCCAGCCCGTGTCAGAACGCACCTGGGCCTGGGCTGCGAGTTTAGGGAACACGGTGGCCACACAGGGCCTGTGACCCTGGGGGTCGGGACCCTGGCCACTCTTTGGGGCTGCTGAGTGCCTCCAATGTCCTTGCACTGCGCTCTGAGTAACAGGGAGATGGCAGGCGAGCCAGACAAACACAAAAAAGAAACCTGTCCCCAGAGCCATCGTGGTTTGACCCAAACCAACACGTGATCCCAAACTGGGCTCAAGGGCCGGAACCTAACCATGGGCCCTCGGCAGGGGAGAGGAAGGTCAAGACAAAGGCGGGTGGAACCCAACTGGAGGGAGCCCCCGGAAACGGGTGGGCAGGGTGGTTCTGAGGGCCGGAGAGGGGATACGGGCGGACCTCCCAGTGCCAAGCTGCCTCTCAGCAAGCCACGACAGTGGGGAAGGACGCGGGGCAAGAAAGACGAAGGCACAGACCACCCAAGAGACTCAGCCTGAGAGATGGCTTCAGGCTGCCTCCTTACCAACCCCCTTAGCACACATGCTGACAGGTCTCTCTCTGCTCAGTTAGTGGGTTGTGATGGGGTCCAAAGGTGGAAAAACAGAGCAGCGGAGGACCTGGATTATTCGGAGCTCAGAACGCCGCCGGCGCTACATTGACGGTCTTCTGTGCTGCGGACATCTCTGCAGCCCGGGGCGGGACGGCCGTCCTTCTCGGTCCCTCCCGCCTGTCCTCGTGTTTCTGCCCACTCTGGCTGGCGGTCGGCCTGCCCCTCCTATCATCTGGGTCAGTGTGATGCGCTTCCTGTAGCTGTGGGTCCCCATTCAAGGGAGCCCCCTCCAAAACGGGGAGCGGGGGAGCAGAGGTCTGGCCGGCTCTCCAATACTCCCTTCTTCCCGTTAAGTATTTAGAAGATAGAAAATCTCTGGGGCGCCTGGGTGGCTCAGTTGGTTAAGCAACTGCCTTCGGCTCAGGTCATGATCCTGGAGTCCTGGGATCGAGCCCCGCATCGGGCTCCCTGCTCGGCAGGGAGTCTGCTTCTCCTGCTGACCTCTCTCCTCTTATGCTCTCTCTCTCAAATAAATAAATAAAATCTTTAAAAAAAAAAAAAAAAAAAAGAAAATCTCTGCGTGTTGAGTCTCAAGTCCAGACTGAACTCTCCCTACCTCCGGATACTCCCCAACTTATGGGAGAAGCCATTTTTCCCACTGTCACTTTTTTTTTTTAAAAATTTTTAATTCACATATAATGTATTATTAGCCCCAGGGGTCCCACTGTCACTCTTAAAAATGGCTTTGGTTTGGAGTCATGAACCCCGAGGTCAGGCGGCAGCCCTCAGAATCTTCCTGCTGCTGTGGAAAGCTTAGAATACGTTCGGTTATTAACCAGAGGCCCACACATGAGACTTAACATCAGATAAACCACGGAGACATGCGCTAGGCCTTCTGGAAAGTTACAGGAGCCGTCTACACCTAGTGTCCTGTTGGCACAACAGAACTCAGAATTCTTCCCTTCCCTTCGTGTTCAATCGGCACCGGAGCCCTGCTTAATTATTCACCACTGCCTTTTCCATTCCTCGTCAATAATGGATGACACTGGCCATGGAGACCAGCCGCAGCACGGTGGGGGCGGAGACGGGCGCAGAAAGCATCAGATCCACACTCCACCCCTGAGGGAGACGTCCGGGCGCCCGATGACAGCTGGCCTCCGGGGCCATTCTCTCCTGCGTGGGTCTCTTAGCCCAGCGAGACCTTTCAGTTCTGTGCCTCTCAGCCTCCCCTGCGCCTGTAGAAAAGTGATAGATCCGTACGACACACTGGGTCACTGGAGAGGATCCAGAGCCCCGCAGGAGGCTGCTGGGCGGGAAGGAAACATGCCCGATGGCCCCGGGTCACCTCCAACCCAAAGTCCACGGGGAGCATCAGGGCCCTGGATGAAAGCTCTGCCCCGACTTGTGAAGGAGTCTTTATAACAAGCTCTTCTGACCCTGGCAGACCCTTGGGACCACAGTGACAGTCCTCTGCTTGTGAAGAACCCACGTGGGCACGCTCGTTCCTTCAGGACAATCCGTCCTGCACACCCAGGCCCCTTCACACCACGTCGGCTTCACACTCTGCCGGTCCCTTCAGGGTCGCTCGATCTGCCTATTCTCTGCCTATTCTCAGCCACACAACAAAACGGAGATGGCCGAGGAGGTGGGAAGGGCTGACGAGGTCAGTGGGGGGCAGACCAGCCAGCTGTGTCCTCAGGCTTGAAGCTCGCCAGCCCATCGCTGGCCCAGGACGGACCCACAATGTGGTGGGCAGTCTTCTCCGAGAGACCCAGGAGCCCTACCTCCTGGTGTTCAGACCCTGTGTAATCCCCTCCCTGGGCAGGGAGCCCTGGCTAGGGCCTTAGTCCAAGCAATAAAATGCGGCAAAGGTGAAAGGCTGTCCCTCTGTGGCTGTTACAAAAGACCGTGGCAAACACCCTGCCGTCGGCCTCAGAGGCCTTCTGACCTCGCCCGCTTCACCAAGCAAGCAGCCCTGTAGGAGAGCACCCATGGGGGAGAGACCCAACACCTCTGGCCAGCAGTCAGCAGGGAACGGGGCCCTCGGTCCCCCAGCCCATGAGGACCTGAAGCCTGCCAACGAGCAAATGACCTTGGGAACAGCTCTCTCCCCAGTACAGGCCGAAGTCACCACATGCCACCGACGGCTGACCGCAGTGTCTGAGAGACCCCATGGCCGAGGCCCCGCCAAGCCACGCCAGCACCCTGACCACAGACACTGGGGATCATCACCGTGGCTCGTTTTCTGCCACTGCTTTGGGGCATTTTGTCAGTCGGCAGTGAACAGCTAAGACGCTCCACTGGCCTTCAGAGGAAAGCCCTGGGAGCCGAGGCGGCTGGGAGGTCCGGCTGGGGGCTCACCAGGGGACGAGCCCCCAGGAGATCCGACACTCCGCATGGGCAGGGTCTGTTCCAGGCAGAGCGCGTGTTTCCGTTGCTGCTATGGCCCTGGCATCTTGCTCAGCGCCTGACCCACAGGAGGAACGTAAAAATATTTACTGAATGAGCAGATGAGAAATCAGGAGTCAGAGTTTCAGTCTGTGACCGGGGCCAACGGCTGCGGCTCATTCTGGTTTGCTAACAAAATGCAGAATAGCGCCGGTTTGCGGCCAGGCCCGACTTCTTATTCACAGACGACGTCCTGTATGTAGCTGGTGCTTAATGAAACCCGAAATTGTGAGCAAGGGGACAGCTGTAACAACTCGACCCAATCATTTTGTGGCCCGTTGCGTGGAAGACGGTTGGGAACACATTTATTCCTTTGACGTCACCCGCTGAAAGCTTCCTCTTGCTCTCTGAGGCCTGCTTGGGGAACCATGCTGGGTCCCCTTTTTGCTCTCATGGCAGCAGATCCTGCGTTCAAAGGTTATATTTCTGGAAGAGTCTCTGGGATGTGGACCCGGAAGGTCTGCCAGCCCCCCTTTTTTTGAACACATAAAAGAACAAAGTTGGCTTTAATGGCCAACACTGGGACGAATCCTTTCCACGGCAGGCAAGGAGGAGACACTCTGGAGATACTCTGAGATAAGGAGGCTTCGAGTCTAGTCCTTTCCAGGCCACAAATGGGGACAGAATCGAGCAAACTCTTCAGCACAATGTTCTTCCCGTCCGTCCCCAATCACCACTCCCTTCCCCACACACCAAGACGACACTGCTTCCAGCCAGGGATTTATCTGCTTGGGGGAGACCAGGCCCCCACAGAACGTATGTTCATCCTAAAGTCTGTCCACCTGGCTTCAGATCCCATGTCAACTCCATCCCTTGTTATCCAGATCCGGAAAAATTACGGCTGGCCAGAACTCCCTGAGGAGGTGAGGACTGGCAGAAGGAAACTTCTCAGTTCCAAATACACCTTACAAGGAACCCTTCAGGAAAACAGACTCCTTCCGCAGCGGACCAGTTCCTTCGCTTGCCCTTGTTAAGCTTGACAAGACAACCACAAGGTCAACAGGATAAGAAGCTGCTAACAAGTCTTAATGAATTAGCATGTGCACTTGACCTTGGTCAATGGTTTCTTAGCAACAGTAAAAAAAAAAAAAAAAATCCATGAAGGCTGATGCTGATTTCAAGGCAGGGGGATTGGGGGGAGACGGAGAGAGAGGAGAGGGAGGACATGAGGCCAGAGCATCTCTCCACACTCACTACAGCATCTTTCTCAGAATTAAAGAAAAGAAAAAAGGCACAAAAGTGCACATGATCAGGACAGCTGTTAACGTTGAAACTCCACATCCCAGGATTTGGGCATTATTTCCTTTTTGGCAGGAGAGTGGCTGGTTTCTGACTAAGAAGTGTTAGTGCTCAACTGTCTTCCTGCCTCAAAATGCTTTCTCTGATCTGTCTCTGGAATGGGGCTTGCCAGTAAAAGGCAAATGTTATCCAAAGGGGGTGGTGGATGTTGCCATTATTGTTAGGCAGCAGTCCGGTGAGCTGGAGAAACAAGGAGGACAGCACTGCACCGTGGGGGGAAAGTGGAGACCTTGGATCACCAGGAGGGCTCTTGTAGGGCTGAGCACGGCAGGAAAGCAAAGGGGTGGGCCAGCCCAGACAAGGTGAAGGAGAAGGCCTGCTACCGCCGACTCCCTCCAGCTCACAGTCTGCCAAAGTCCAGTCCTAAATGCTTAGTGAGCTCTGACCTGTGAAGGCAACAAAGGCATCACACTTGTGATCTCATTTCACATTTCTGCAGAGGACTCTGCAGAGAAGTCTGTGAAATCACGTTCTCTCGACGTCCCTCTGCAGAATCAATTGGGCTCACTATGCTGGTGAGGGGGAAAGCAAATGACCAACTCAAGGTCACCACAGCAGGTCAAAGATTTACACGTAATAAATGCTTCCTGGGGATTCCACATGTGTGTGACGTGCTCTGATACCAGAGTACGACACGGTGCCTTCAGTGGCTGACGGTGAGTTAGAGGCAACAGGCCGACGCCAGCAAGACAAGGCGGAAATAAGACAGTAAAGAAGTCTGCGTTAAAATGTACTCTGGGCTCTAACGGCCTGGTTACCAGTTTCGACCAGGCTTCCTAAGTACTGATGCCAAGACCCAACCTCCAGAGATTCTCATCAGAATCTCGGGACTCATCTGTGTAGAGAGTGGGGCCTCGGTTCTACTGAAGGGGCTCGTGATCTGGACAGAAGTGAGAGCCTGTGTGGTAAGGGGTGTGGCATGGGGACAAGTTTGGGTAAAGAGAAGTAGATCTGGAATTTGTAAATGCAAGGCCAGCGGGTAAGGTGAGTCCAGGTGATGGGGGATGGGAATCCTTACACGCCAAAGGAGTCATCGGGTCTCAGTCCAGTGGGGTCTGTCTGGTCAGGCCTGGAATTTACACTAAGAAATTACTTCCTGGGGGGAATCTCTGTCTTTGCCCAAGATGAAGAGAATTAGATGTCCAGGCTGGTTTGCCCCCTAAAGCTCTGTGACATTTGGCATTGACTGTGAAAGGCAGGCCAAGGCCCCTGGGTCACATGGCCCAGACATATTCACCTATTTTGTCTGGGAAACTGAGGCCCAAATGTCCAGCCCAGCTCCGAGTCTCCTTGGATCCATTACTAGCCTTGTTTGGTTTTTGGTGTCCCACTGGCAGGGCCTGATCAGCTCAAGTTGTCAACGAGGCATGCCCAGCAGGTAGCCGAGTGCCAATTTTTCTGACATCCTCTCCATGGCTACTATCAAGAAAGCAGCCAGTGAAAATTGTGTTCCACAGAAAGTGGGTTGAGAGACTCCATTCTGTATTAAGAACATGTAGCCAGTTACCCTTGTAATGGGAGCAGGTCTCATTTTGAAGACCATCACGTCTAGAGATAAATCACATTTCATAATTCCCCGTGACTACATGAGCCCAGGGTTTAATTGGGTTACAACAGAATTCAATTATCTACGATGTATCTGTTCCTCTCCCTGCACCTTTCCATCCTCCCCTCTACAGCCCCAACCCGCTTATCAGAAAATATTGAGAGTGCACAGAGGGGGAGCTGACAATTTTTCTAAAGACTCCTGGGAAGTTTCCTGAGCCTCAATTTACTAAGCGATCCTGTCCGACCGCACCCCTGTGTGCTGCATTTCTATCTGGGAAGTGATAACCAATTTCCCTCTGGCTAAGTCATTCTTTTCTTTCCTTGGTTCTTTTCCCTATTTTCGCCACAGCTTCACATATGCACGGATGAGTAAGACAATCCATTAAGAAGTTGAGAAAGATTCCTCCTGGGGGTGGTGTCAGGTGAAGAGAAAAAGATTGGAGCCTAGGGGTTAAGAAAAAAAAAAAAACAACCCTCCCATCACTTACTTTCATTCCATGGAGCACAAGGTCCAATCGGAGACCTTGCCTTCTGCTGTGCGGATCATCAGACAAGTTTGCCTTGGTGATTCCAACACAGCTCTGGTCGGAGGTCAGTGGGAGACATCCCCTCAGCCCTGTAAACAAGGCCTCCCTGGGTCAACTCTAAAAGTGAGTTAAATGATCAAAGATAATGCTTCAAATCCAGGGGGAGAGAGCGAAAGCACACGTTCTTCTATCTCCTTTTTTTTTTTTTCCCACAATTGAAATGATTTGCTCTCCAAAAGGGATTTCAAGGTCAACACAATGTTGTAATAGTAAGATCATCTTTACACCTTCCCCAACAATTACCCTGATCAGATCCAGACAGAAGAGTAAAGAAGGAAAAAGTAGGTCAAGGCGGAGGCTGTCTCATTTAAGGTTGAAGAACTCTAATTGCTACGTGGATTTGTACCCGAGGATGAAAAACCTGAAGAGCTCCAGATTTGTGGTCTTGGCTGGTCATGGAAAAATGACTCCCCTTTCTGTTACTGACAACTAAGTACTAGTACTTAGAGCATCACTCCCATTGGCCGGGAAAGGACAAATTGCGGCTGACCCTACATTTCGGGATGGGCCATGGGACGTATCTGGGAAAGGAAGGCATCTTGAACACATTTCATTTTTAAGATAGAAATCATTAACCTTGGGGCGCCTGGGTGGCTCAGTTGGTTAAGCATCCAACTCTTAATTTCAGCTCAGGTCATGATCTTGGTGTCCTGAGCTCAAGCCCCGCGTCTGGGTCTGCGCTCAGTGCCCAGTGACCGCTCAGGATTCTCTCTCTCCCTCACCTCCTGCTCCTGCCCCACTCCAATAAATAAGTTAATAAAATCTTAAAACCCAAACCCATTAACCTCGCTAAGCATACAAACCCGAGGAGTCAGCCCGGCCAGCGAGCATCCTTCCCACTGCGGGTTAGTAATGCTGCTGCCCTCCTTCCCATACACCTTTGGTGGCTTCCAAACCCTAAGCCCATTGCCAAGACCACAGATCTGGAGCTCTTCAGGTTTTTCATTGTCGGGTGCAAATCCACGTAGCAATTAGAGTTCTTCAACTTAAATGAGACAGCCTCCGCCTTGACCTTTTTCCTTCTTTACTCTTCTGTGTGTGACGTAAGCCAAGCAGAAGTGTGCATGCTTAGTACACACACAAGCACAGCACAGAGGTACAATGAGACCCTCACAACATGCATCTTCCCATGCGAGCCGGTCATTTTCTATAGATCGTGCACATCATACCCAGAGGTGTTAGCTTCTCTCTCTTTCTTAAAGAAAACAGACAGTAAGAATGAGTGAATGATCTCTGAGCGGTACCAATCTTTTCTATTTTTAAGTTAAGGCAAAGAAACACATGAATATAGTCAAGTGAGCGCGTAGCTTTTGGCAAAAACTCAAGTTCGTTTTCCTCCTTCTCCTCCCTCCATGGTCTCATTGCCAAGTCTTTTAGCGTCCCTTCTGGTATTTACTTCCACATTCATAAACCGTGTGTTCCTGCGGCCTCACCTTGGCTTTTCAAGTTTAGCCATTATTTCTTAGCATCTCTAAAAGACCAGGGTTCAGGGGTGCCTGGGTGGCACAACTGGTGAAGCGGCTGACTCTTGGTTTTGGCTCAGGTCATGATCTCAGGGCCGTGAGATCAAGCCCTGCGTGGGGCTCCTCGTGGGCTCAGCTTGGGGCCAGCTTGAGATTCTCTCTCCCTACCCCGCTCCCCTTTGTAAACTTTCTAAATTTTTTAAAATTCTAAAAAAAAATAATAATAAAGACTAGGATTTACCTCTTTTATATTATACCTTCCCTTATCCTTTCAATATTGTGTTTTTTGGTTCAGGTGTTCAGGTGTTTGCATTCTGAGGACGGCGCATATGCTCCTCCCTGCTGAGATACAGGCCTCGTATGACTGCATTTCCTGCCCGGGGAACAATTGTTTGAATGAGGCAAATAACTGTACTGTTTTCCTATTTGCTTAGTTTTCTCGTGTACTGATCAATAATTTATGCCAAACTCTGCTAAAACAATCGAAGATTCCTCTCGGTACAAATATACGAGGAAATCTCTCACTTCCACCATGTCTGGAAACCGTCCAGGCTCTGGTCCACACTGGATTGGCGGATGCCTTGTCCCTCCACGCCGTCACCTCCTTCACCACCACCCTCGGGGTGTGTCTGTCTCTCTCTCCTGTAGGGGATCCCCCATTTCCTGGAGGAAATCCTTTCTCGATGTATGCTCCCATTTAGGGGGAGCAATCCTCTAGCAGCTCCCTGAGAAAAGGTGCACGGGAGGGAAGTTCTTGGGACCCCGTGTATCTGAAAAAATCTTTATTCCACCTTTGCCCTCAACTGGAAACCAGACGTCCCAGTCTCCAGTGCTGTTTTGGAGAAGACCAACACCACCGGGATTCCTGATCATTTGTGACCTGTTTCTACCTCTTGGCAAGCCTGCAGGCTCCTCTCTTCCTCCCATCTGTTCTGAAATTTCTGGGGGCCTTTTTTACTTCATGGTTCCAGGCACCCAGGGGAATTTTGCACCAGGTGATTCTCCTGTCTTTTGGTGCTAGGAAACAGTCTCCCAGGGAAGAGCAAAATGCTGGAGTTCTGAGGAAATGAAGAGGAACATTAAAAGCAGGTGGAGCAATCAGCAGTTATCACTGGCTAGTGGTAATGCAGGTGTTTTTTTAATCTCCTTCTACGCGCTCACTGTGGCTTTCTCTCTCCCTCTCAAAAAAAAAAAAAAAAAGAAAGAAAAAAGAAAAAAACCCAACCCACGCAAGAACAACAACAAAAATGGCACAGCGAGAAGCCACAGGGGCAAGGAGGGGCGGAGGGAAAGGATCTTAAGCAGACCCCATGCTAAGCTTGGACCCTGATGTGGGGCTCGATCTCACGATCCTGAGGTCTGCATCTGAGCTGAAATTAAGAGTTGGATGCTTAACCAACTGAGCCACCATGTGATCACACCATCTGAAAATGCATTCCAAAGCTACTCCTCTAGGTCTGCTGACCATGAACAAGGAAGGACAGTCCGCTTTGGTAAACCCAGACCTGTGCTAATAAAAGATGTAGTCAAGTCTCAAATCCAAACTGTACTGATGATATTTTTTTTTTCCCCTGTGAATCGGTGGCTCTTATCTTTTATATGTTTAAGACTCACAAAGAGAATTTACAAAACAAACTTAAAGCAAACAAACAAAAACAGATCCCTGGGCCCCACCTTGGGCATTCTAATTTGGAAAGGAGAGGCAGTCACTTGTATTTTTAACAGGAACCTTCCAGGCAAACTTGGGACCACACTTCAGCCGCGCTTTTTCATTTTCTACACCATGACACACAGAAAGAGCATTTGAGTAAATGTTTTTTGACGCGGAGATGGAAATCAGCAGAAGGTACAGGCGCCAATTTCCCCCTCATAAAACCATCCAAGAGGTAGCAAATGAAGGTCTTTACCATTGAACACGGCAGGACAGATGAAATATAACTCACAGATTCAAACAGCTTCCAAAGGACGGGTGGGATATTTGAAAGCATAGGCTTTGGGTTTTGCTTTGTAGTAACTCTTCATAACCGAGGAAGCCCTACTCAGCCATCTCTCAGCATCAAGCTGAACTTCCGCCAGCAGGAATTCCTAAAGCATCACCCGATGTCCTGTCCTCAATTCTACCTTTCGAGTGAAACATCGCACAAGAGGTTTAAGTGGGCCCCCTCGTTCAAATGAATGGAAGCACCCCCCAGCCCTAAGACAGGTTGTGCCGGGGGCTTGAGGGGAGGCTGCAGGAACAGGGTGAGGCCCGTTATGTCAACAAGCTGAGCACAGAAGCAAGCTGGGGGTGGGGAGAGGGGAAGCCAGCACCTGGACCTATGGCTCCTGCAACTTTTTCTCTGATGGCTTTCCAGGTTTCTAAAAGGCTGTGGAACCCGGCCGCTTGCCAGCTCCTTACTTTTGAAAATCTGCTTCATTTCCACTACATTTGCAAAATGCTGCAGTATTTCCCTCCTTGCCAGGAGGAACCTGGAGGCAGCTGGAGGTCAGAAAGGAGTGGACACGTGAGCGCACCTGTCTTTACCTGTTTGTATGTGAATCCCGGACACCAGAGGGGAGACACAGAGTGTCGCTGCCCTCCCTGTCCCAGTGCTGCCTCCTTGCTGGGGAGGACACAGAGCCTTTCTCCACTGGTTTTCCACCTCTCCTTAAGGGAATCAGCGATTTAATTAGCTACTGGCAAATGTTGACTGTTACTTAAAGTGGAGGTGAATGATACCTCCCACCAGCATGGCCTTTCACGGATAAGCAGGATGAACAAAGAACTTCCAATAATGGTTTCTCCCTCCAAAAGATATACTGAGACATAACCTGGTGCATTTACAGAAAGCAGAATTAAATGAAATAGAACGGACCCTCCTAATCCTTCTTTTAATCCAAGCTCCCATTTTAAATGAAAGTGCTTAAAAATTATTCAGGAGAATGGAGAAGTGAGAATGCAGAAAGAGAATCCTGAGTGCCAGGTAGTGGGGGCGAAGGGGAGTCGTCTTGACTTATTCTCAATGGACGGTGACACCCCAGCTCGCCATGTTACATTTCTCTAGGTATTCCCCAAATGGAAAATTAACTGTTGGCAGAGGCAGTGATAGCTCTCTGTACCTTTTCTCGAGGAAGCACAACGCAGTTGTAAACCCCACGCGGGTATTTTGGAGAGAAATGTGCCCCGGGCCCACCAGACGTGAACACTGAGCGCTTACTGAAAGCCACAGTGAGACCCAGGGTGGGTAAAAACCTCAGCAACCCTGGAAGGGAAAAGCTCAGGAGGATTTCCTTGATATCCTCCAAGGATGCCACATGGAGGCTCCAGTCCGTCAAAGGGCTGCTTTAAGGCAGTGGTTCCCAAACTGTGGTCCTGTGACCAGCAGCATCCGCACCTGGGAACCTGTTAGCGGACAGTGTTGAACTTCACCTGAGCCCTGTGATTCCACTAACCCGAGAAGGTTAAGGAAACCTCCCCCTACCCTTCTGTGTTCCGGCAATGGCTTCCTGCCAAGACCATCCCCTCCCCATAGGTCTTGCAGAAGACTCACAGGTGTCGTCTTGTTTACTTATGACAAGGCCAGACACAGACCCTCCAAATTCACCTTCTTTGCCTGACCATGATTAATCCAACTGCCCAGGAGTCAGAACAAAGTGTCTGCTAACCCATCTTCACCTGAACTTTCCTTTCTCCAGGTCCTTGAACTTTTAGCCAGCCTACACCCCTCCTCCACCGACCTCTGGAACCGGCTGGCCTCAGGTTAAAACATCCATTCTTCTGCAAGGCATTCCAGCCACCACTTCCCCACACCTCCCTCTTTCTAGTCCTGTTTACTCCTCCCTAGAAAAGAGACCTTTTTTGTCCAGCCTCAGACTCTGTAATCAGAGGTTCTCCTATTGCCACAGGGCCCAACCCTTTACAAGAGTATCTTTCCCCCCTTTGCAAAAAGTTCCCGAGGGAGTCTCTCCATGCACAATTCCGACTTGGTTTTTCTTTGACATTATAAATTACCAATTCTCGGGCCCCACTCCAGACCTTCTAAGTAGGAAACCGCTCCGGCACAGTTTGAGACGCAGTGATTTACGGCCATCCCTCCAAGGGGCTGATAAACGCATTCCACCCCTGAACTCCATCCCACCCGTGTTCCCCTCAGGAGCTGGTAAGCGCAAGCTGTCTCCGAGGCTCGCGGTGGACACGTTTTTAGCGTCCCCACAGACCACTGATCTCATGGAGTCATTTCGCAGTGGCAAGCAAGGCCACGCGTGGAGCTGGAGCCCGAACCCGCGCCTACTTACATCTCCATCCACGGGCCTCTGGTCGTCACAGTCCCTCGTGGGGCTAATGTCCTGGCGCATGACCCAGATGGGCTCTTTGGGCTCGTCGGGGGTGTAAGGCGAACGGATGGTCCTGGTTTTCACCTCCTCGATGGCCTCTTTGATGTCCTTGATGGCCAGCGAGATGGCATCCCTTTTCTCCTTGCTGTACCGCTGCCCCGCCTCGCCTGGCGCGGGGCCCGCCGCCCGCTGCTGCCCCGCCGGCGCCTGCTGCCCAGGGCTGTGGGGGCGGCCCCTGCCCGGGGTGGGGGCGCGCTCCAGGTCCTGCT
Organism: Mellivora capensis; assembly: GCA_004024625.1. Classification (NCBI taxonomy): domain Eukaryota; kingdom Metazoa; phylum Chordata; class Mammalia; order Carnivora; family Mustelidae; genus Mellivora; species Mellivora capensis. Next base: position 92,898 of record PISX010000864.1, read on the forward strand.
CGGCCTCGGGCATGTCCTCGGCCGCCTTGTCGAGGCTCTGCGAGCTCATGCTCTGCTTGACCTCGGCCACGATCTGGTCGATGTCCTCCTCCTGCTCGTAGCTGTCCATGCGCGGGTAGGGCGCGAACTCGGCCTCCTTCTCCGGGCTGTCGGACTCGCCGTCGGAGCGCTCGTCGTAGTGGTGCAGCCGCGCGCCCAGGGCCTCCTGGCGGTACGCGGCGGCCTCGTCGTGCTCCTGCTGGTACAGCCGCAGCCCGTCGCGCGCCTCCAGCTCGGGCGCGTCCCCGATCTCCTCGTACACGTGCTCCTGGAGGCCCCCGTAGTCGGCGTAGGGCTCGGCGTACGGCTCGTCCTCGCCGCGATGGAACAGCCGATGCGTGTACACGTAGCCCGAGTACGCCGCGTTCATCGCCTCCTCGTGCTCCAGCGAGTGGAAGTGCAGGTGGTTGGGCAGCGCGCGGCGGTGCGCGGCCTCGGCGTGCTCAGCCTCCGCCTGCTCCGTGTACTCCTCGGCCTCGGGCCGGTACTGCACGGCGTAGGCGCTCTCGTCCTCGGGGTCCTGCGCGCGCTCCGCGTCGTAGCCGTCGCGGGCCGCGGCGATCACGTCGCCCTCGGCCGTGTCCGTGTGGTTGTGGAAGCCGCTCTCCGTGCTGGCCGAGCGCGCCAGGCACTCCCCGCGCTCCTCCTCCTCCGGCTGCCCCGGCTGCGCGCGGAGGTCCTCGACGGCGCGCCCGCGCCCAGGGCGCCCCGCGTAGCGCTGCTGCTGCGGCGGCGGGGGCGGCTGCTGCTCCTCCTCCACCTCGGGGTGCTCCAGGTCAGCCTCCACCGACTCGTTCACCTCCCCGCCTGCCGCCTCGTCGGTCACCTCCGCCTCGGCGGAGCCCTCCAAGTGGTTCATGGTGGGCGTCGGGCCGGCTGGGAGCGAGGCTGGGCCGGCTCAGTGCGCTCTCATTTTGCTCCACCCGTCTGGGAAGACAAGAAGGGGAGGGGCTGTTAATGGGCTTCAGACGGTCGTTCTAGCCGAGCACCCAGAGAACCCATAGAAAACAGCTGCTGTCGATCCCTCCTGAATCCGGGTCCCTTAAAACAGCATTGCGATTTAAACGCAGTCTGACAGCTCGTCGTGCATTTTCTTCGCTGCATGTATCGTAATTTGTAATTACATATCTACTTGTCTAATTGCTTACTGGCTTTCTCCATACCCACCCCTCAGACGGAGAGCCTCGCCAGCGTTTTGTTCTCTCTCCCACGCTTACTATTCAGGTTCCGTTTCTGATGCACATGAATAAAGAGTACTACTAAATTGAATGGGCTAATTGACACATTTTCCATCTGCTAAGGGATAAATCTCTCCAAATTAAACTAGGAGCCTAGATACTTCAGAAACTGTTCTCTAAATAAATTTCAAGGGGGAAACAACAACAACAACAACAACCACCTCGCAATGTTTTGAGCTCCTGCTGTCAATATAAACACGGGACCGTTCGGAGGCCGGCTACCCACCATCAGGGGGTTCTTGGCTTGTCCTGACTGGCTCTGTCACCTTAGACAAGCGGCTTAATTTTCTGACCTCCACGATGAGATCAGACTCATTGACTAAGGGCTGTTACACATGGAAAAAGACTCCGTGGGAAATGCTGACTTTTCATGGTAAATATTCAAGAGGAAAGACAGGAGAGGTGGCGTTTCCCAGACTTGTGTGAGGAGGAAACCCTTTCCTAGAGGCCAGTGTTTTGCCAAACCCACTTGAAGAACCACTGACTAGTGTACTTCCCCATACACCCTGGACCTAAAATCCTCTGATTCTATGAATTTTCATTTATAGCTGGTATTAGATATATGGAAATCATGGCTACTTTCTTTAAAATATGGGTATGTCTCTTGACCCATTTCCAGAGAAACTTGTAGCTAGAGATGGACTTGGTTTCAACCTCTCTCAGTTGTTGTACAGTTGTACAAAATCGCTTTATAGCATAATGTGTCTGGTGTATGGGAATAAATACAGAGGATGTGCAGAACCACAAAAACGGGCAGGAGTCCCATGATTTTGAGAAACCTGTGGGAAATGGGTTCAGCTATGGGTGTAGGCTTTTCTCAGTGTTCTTCTGGAGAACCCACATTACAACTGGACATAATGGATGGAAAGTGAACTCTTTACTAGCAGAAAGCTCCAAGAGGATCAGGGACATGTGACTGACTCTCTACTGTTGCAATGGACCGCACCATACTCAGCTCACCACAACACAGCAATTTCCTTCAAGCACTAGGACAATCCCAGAAGTAAAGGAGGGCATTCTGGAGTTCCAACTTCACCTTCAAGCAGAAATACCATCTTTCTCCCATTCTTTGGTGGACCCACCTCCTTCCCCCCCCACTGCTGGCTGGCACACACTGGAAGAAAATTAAGGCTTACTAGAGTTGAGCAATCCTAATTGCTCTCCTCCTTGTCAAGAATCCCATTTCATACAAGTGAGACCCAGTCTCCTTTGCAAAATTGTGGCCTCCCCTCATTAACCCTTGAGAACAGTGACTCGGAGGAGGCATAAGGGAGTTTTCCAAAAGCAAGTGCAAGGTCCCATTCAGCCTTTGATGGATGGTTAATGCTTCGAACAGAAGAGGCAAGTATTGGTGCTGAGGTCCCCCTAGCTAAGTGGCTTCCAGGGGACCATGGAAACTACAGAACAAATATTCAATTCAATACAGCACATGGACAAGCACAGTCTACCCACATCTCATTTATGAGGCCTCTTTGGAAAAGAAAACAAATTAAAAACAACAAATTAAATGTACACATCTCAGTCCGATGGACACAAATCAAGTGGTCGCAGAGAGGAATACTGAACAGTGTTAGCAATATAATAATAAGCATCCAAAGCATGTGAATAGCCAACAATTCATGGTAACCATGTGCAGAATTGACCAAAATCCTGTGTACAGTGAAAATAGATTTTTATTGATGAAAATCTACTGATACATGTATTAAAAAGAAGTTTTAGTTTAGGGGCACCAGGGTGGCTCAGTCAGTTGAGCATCCGACTCCTAAAATTTCAGTTCAGATCATGATCTCAGGGTTGTGAGATCGAGTCCTGGGTCAGGTTCAGGGTCAGACTTAAGAGTCTCTCTATGCCCCTCCCCCCCAACTCCCATGCACATGGGCACACACACACTCTTTCTCTCAAAAAGGTTTTAGTTTATGCTGGGTTAAAATCGCTGTTTGACCAGCAAACAGAGCCCTCTCCTAGGGCACTTACTGATTCAAAGGAAATGGGATGTCCGTGCATGTCCGTACACTAGATCATGGTAAAGAAAGTTACAAGAAGCCCATTCTTCTTTTTTTTTTTTTAAAGATTTTATTTATTTATTTGACACAGAGAGATCATAAGTAGGCAGAGAGGCAGGCAGAGAGAGAGGAGGAAGCAGGAACCCTGCTGAGCAGAGAGCCCGATGTGGGCTCCATCCCAGGACCCTGAGATCATGACCTGAGCCAAAGGCAGAGGCTTAACCCACCGAGCCACCCAGGCTCCCCAAGAAGCCCATTCTTTGGGGGAAAAGTAATGTTGCTCAGTATCATGGAGATTTCTGTTCACTAAGTGCATTCTCCTCATACCCGCCCCCCCCATCCCCAGGTCTCAGGGGAATATTTATTCATGGATTATTTCTATTTCACTCACTATCAGGGTTTGAAGACTATATTTTGAGTCATGGTATTGGCAACATGCGAGTTAATAACACGTTGATTTGAGGGATTTCTGTAAGAAAAAGGCAACTGGCAGCTTCTGAGGACAGAGCAAAGGTGCAGATCAGGTTTACTGCTAGCCCACGAGATGAATGTTCCCCATACCCTGGCAACTTTGGGAGTGGCATTTATTTAAAAAAAAATTACAAAGCTAGATTGTTGTGGAAATCGCAGGTTACTGTGCAAAAAAAAAAAATGTATGTACAACTTGTTTGAAAAGTGACTGGCAAGATGAATTAAAATCTTTAAAAGGTAACATACATTTACCTCAGTAGTTCCACCTACAGAAATCTAGAGGGAAACACTCAAAAGTGGACAAAGACGATTCTCAAGGTGTTTGCTTCAAAGGCAAAGATTATAAACATGAAATGCTAAGCGCTGACATTAAGTCCCAGTATGTACAGAGCGCCAAGCGCCTTAGCATCATTTCCCGAGCCAGAAAGACATGGGGGTTTTCTTTCTGGGTCGCTCCACCCGGAATTCGGGGTTCGCACAACACGGAAACTCAACCCGTCACAGTCGAACAGCCATGCCTCCTCCCTCCCTCCCACTCCGGCTCCCAAACCCGGCCCCTCCTGTATCCCTGTGTGGGTGAAGGGCACCCCCAGCACCCCCAGTCGCCCCAGCTCAGATCTAGGAATCATTACTGACTCGTCTCTTTTCCTCACCTCCTTGCCCAAACCGACAACCGAATCCATTGTCTTAATACCTCCTGCGGCCCCCTTGCCGCCACCGCCTTGTCTCGGTCTCTGTCTTGCCCGCACAACTGTTTTCTTGACTCATGTCGCAGCCCCCTCCAGTCCGTCCTTCCCACTGCTAGCTGGATGATCTTTCCAAAATACAAATCCGAAGCCCAGACCTGATTTCTCCAACTCTTCCAGGGTTCCCCTGTGGTGCTGAGCTAATTATACCAGGCAGGGCCAAGCATCTTCTACAAGAAGACGCGATAAATCCCCACGCTGGCCTATGAAGACAGTACTCTTCTACTATCTTCCTAGAGAGAATTATCAGCTCCTTGAAAGCTGAGGAAATGGAGGCATGGTGGGGCTAGGTGACTGCTCTGGGTCTCACGAGCAATGGAACGGGTGAAACTGGTACCTGACCCCTGTGGTTCGGCTCTAGCTCTGGGTTCTTGAATCCTACAACCTGCAGACCAAGCCCGATCACTCTGCCAGCACCACCGCCACACCTCACCTGCCCCCCATGTTCTAACACCCCCAGCGTTGACCCGAGCTGCCTTACCCATTCTCAGCCCATTTTTCACCTTGACTCTTGTCTTCCCCAGGGCAAGTTCACACTTGAGGACTCTCTATTATGTGCCGGTCTCCAGGCAATGTTCTAGGCACTGGGGCGGAGGGGTGACCAAGGAAGACGGGCTTCTCTGATTCATGAACGCTCCATTCTGGTGCATGAGGTGGGGGACTGGGGAGGGAAGTGAAGAGAAAGGAGAGGGGAACAGACAGTGGCTATGTAAATTAACAAATGGGAGAGCCCCAAATAGTGAAATGTCTAGGAAGAAAATAGGATGGTCAAGGTAGAGCAAAGTGACCACGGAGAGAGGGTTATGCACACAGTGGCCAGAGAAGGTGATGTGTGAGCTGGGGCCTGAATGATAAGGAAAGGGGCAGCTGCATAAAAAATCTGAGGGCAGGGCCATGAGGCAAGAAGGCACTTGCTGGGTTCAAGGGCAGAAGCAATGTTTGTGAGTGAGACAGGGACAGTGTGGAGGAAGATGAGGTTGGGGAGATGGAAAGCTTTGGCAAGGCTGGGCCTGGTACATCATGCTAAAGAGTCTGGATTTTATCTCAAGGGCATTGGCATGCTACCGAGTGGTTTTAATAAGGGGAGTTACAAGGCTTAATTAACTCCTCACTTCGTCCCCATTACATCTTGTCTATCATTCATATATATGTGTATATATATATATAAATTTATATATATTATATATGGATAACTTATATTATAAATTACATAAAGCAATGGTTCTTTATAAATTTGGAATCCTCAGGAAAAGAGAACTTGTCATTTATCTTTGATTCCCCAGTGCCAAGGACAGAGGTTGCAGAGTTGCTTGTCAACGAATTTTTAGTAATTAAAGAGAAAAAAAACCTACCTCCCCCCCCCCCCCAAATATTTAGGGCCTCGTGGCCGTTGGCATGCTCAGGCTTTAGAGAACTCATTTCTTCTTTCCATCTGAATCTTCGTTGCCCTTATCTGTCTATGCACCTCCTCCACCTTCTTCTAATGAGTCAAGTGTCCAAAGAACTCTAGTGATTCAATCTTTTACGATGTTGGCGTTTATTGATCCATTTGGCATTTATTAGACATGTACCAGGTACCGTGCAAAGGCAAAGGGCATGCAAAAGTTTCAAAAGCATAGTCCCAGCCTTCAAGGGCAGACAGCTCTAATAATTACAACACCTGCTGCTACACGCAAAGGAGAAATAGGTTGAAGCCACGGAAGGAGCCTAGAATTAAAACAACCACTGTGCCTGCATCCCCTCTGTGGGTCACGCGAGTGCTGCTGTTCTTCAAGGGTCTAGATTTCATGAGCCCCTAAGCATCCTGGGAACTACGGGAAGAACCTGGGAGAAGAGTGCCTCCAGCCAATCAATGGTCTTGATTAGGACCCATGTGCCTCCGGGAGGCCGAGGCCGGGGCAAAGGGAGGAGGAGTGGCTGGTTGAAGAAAATCCCTCCCCTCCTGCAAAAGCATCCTGTGATCTGGAAAACAGAGGCAGGCCAGTCCCCCCACCTTGCAGGAGTTCCTATACAACACCAAGAGGGGGTGGTGTGGTGTCCCTTGCAGGAGGGAGGGAACCAGCTGGAAAGGTTAACAAAGGGAAGGAACTCCGAGGCAGGGCCCCATTTATAAAGAGAACATTTCACAATTCAGCAGCAGAACAGTTCGGTATCTCATAATGATAGCTGAGACTCCTGTTGGTTTGGGATTAATGGAAGGGGAAGCTGTAAATTACTTTGGCTGATCTGTCCTTAAGTAGTCATTGATAAGAAATTCCAACAGACTGTCCCTTTTAACACTTGCAGAAGTAGTTTTAGAAAACAGGTCTGACTGAAGACGAAATGCAATGTGAAAAAGAACAAAAGGAGTCCTATCAGGTTGTTAACATGGAAGGTTTAGGGGGGAGTGAGGCTGGTATAGGGAAAACAGGAAGGCGGAGGGCACAGAAGTAAGAACAGAGTAAGACTGACTGTGCTAGCCATCCGCTCCCCTGAATAAACTAGAAAGAACAATAGAATTCCATATATGTTTTTATATATTTTTTAAATGTAAAGATTTTATTTATTTATTTATTTATTTGACTGACAAGGGATCACAGTAGGCAGAGAGGCAGGCAGAGAGAGGGGAGGGGAAGCAGACTCCCTGCTGAGCAGAGAGCCCCGATGTGGGGCTCGATCCCAGGACCCCGAGATCATGATCTGAGCGGAAGGCAGAGGCTTAATCCACCAAGCCACCCAGACGCCCCCATGTTTTTATATTTTTTGTGTATATTTAAGAAGTCCATTTACCTCCCATGGACTGAAGGAATGTTGTTCCTTGTCTCCTGGCAGAATTGCAAGGAAACTCCTGTTTCTTTGGACTGTACTGTCCTAATTCACCCGGACACATACATTTCCAGTCCACATGACATCTGCCACCAAGCCGCCGGAGGGGCCGCCAGTGACCCCGAGGTTGCGGTGATGTATTAATTTCCAAAGCAGCAAACAGTTCTGGTTGCCAAACAGGACTGTCCCCTCAATGCTGCATGCATACACATTTGTCACACACACACTGTCCACACAGGCTGCAAGATGAGGGGTTCTCGTTAAAGAAAAAAACGGTAACAGAGTACAAATACGCAGGTATTCTTGTCCATCATCTCACTCTCTCTGTTTTCTTACTATGAGTGAGATCAACTGCGGAACATCTACTAGGGAAACCAAAGGACATCAAGAACCCCAGGTAAATCATCAGCTTTCTAAACTCAATGCATCTATTTATAAGGGTGACAGAAGACAGAGAATAAAAAAAAATAGAGTCCATTAAAGCTTAATCTCCTTTGAGTTATTTGAAAATTAAATTTAATGATACTGGGCGCTGAGATGGATACAGAACATATATTTTTCCTTCCGAAAATCATTTCCAGTTTAGATAGGCTCGCAAGGTCAGGAAAAGCCTCCTTACGCACCGAACATCTTACTTCAGTGAAGTATTATTTTGTTTTCTTTGTTGTCCTTGTGCGAAGCTTGGCTTGACAGCACTGGTAATGATTTCAGAGTGAGTTGAGTACTTGAACCCCAGGAGTGTTGCTGAATAGCCAGATGTCAACCAGAGGTGTGTGTCCTTGACCCTGTCCTACCTCAAGGAGGACATGTGGGCTGGACATATCAGTTTCCCTTGCAGGTGACCCACTCCAAATGGCTTCCCAGGATGGCCCCCTTCCCTTCCCTTCAGGCTTATGCATTGTAGGGGTGGTGGGGTCCCTCTTTCAGCTCTCTGCCTCTCTGTATATTATCTAATTTGAGTGCCTATCTATTTCCTGTTGGGACCCTAATTGGTACCAAATGTGTGATACCCATGTTGGCAGATGATAAGAAATAATCATGTAAAGACAGATGTAAAACAATAAATAGTACAGCTATAGTAAACATCATGAAGGTGGCACCCTAATGGGAAATTCTATCCTAGGCTCTGCTGTGTCTTCTCAGCCCCAAAGCCCTCCTTCTCCAAAGGCCGCATGGGCTCAGGGAATTGACATGGTAAATCCACACAGGAAGCATAATGGGCATAAAAGCATGCCCGTCTGGGTCCTAGCCTCAACATCTCTCCTCTCCCAAGGACAGAGGTCACTTGACCTTCTCCTACTGCCCCAGTCTGCCACTTGCACGTTCGATTGCTCCCAGTCTCTAGTCCATCCTAATTTTAGATCTAGCTTTGCCTCTCGCTCAAGAATTAAGATCTGGCCTTGGATCTGCCATCCAGTGATTGGATTTCTTTCCCTATACACAGACTGCCTCAGTGTTGGCAGTGGATACCCCATTTTCTGGGTCAAGAATGCCAGTGGCTTTTTGGGATAGCCCCTCGTTGATTGTTGCCTGCCAGACTCAACTTTCATCACACAGGGCGCTGAACTTGCCTTCCAGCTCCTGCCCAACACAGGTGGTCCCGGTCCTTGGGAGGCTGTGCACTTACATGTTTCAAGGCCACTGCCTTTGCTCAAAATATTTTGGCGACTCCGTTATTGGAACAGCTTCCAAAGTTAATTTCTGGGATTTGAAACTACCAGCAAATTGTTCCCAATATTCTAGTCTAATATTAAGTCATATTTGATTTTTGCCACCACGGATTATCCCTCACCTTATTTATAAGAGTTGGCTAGGAATGGTACCTGATATTCTTCCAATATTTATCTCTAAAGGGTCATCTCATCAACTATCCACTTAATGAGCTATTACAGTGGTTAAGGGGACAGGCGTGGGGGACAGTCTGCCTCAATGCCTCACAGTTGCATCACTTACTAGGGATGCATCACGACTTTCTTTGACTTTGGATAACTTACAGGAAATGCCCCAGTTTGATCATTTCTAAAAAGGGGATAGTAACAGTGCCTACCTCATGATGATACAAGTTAATATATATATAAAACACAATAGTGTCTGTCTAATACATTATAAGTACTACTTGATATACATCAGTGCATTGTCTGCACACACCATAATATTAATATTTAATATATTGTATAATTATTATATAACATAATAATTATAATATAATAATAATACCATAGTATTTAACAGATCAGTACATAGTTTTTAAAAAGAAAAAAAAAAAAGATGAGAACAACTAATGTTACTATAAATGCCTTGAGCACATGGTACATTTCTTATTACTCTTTCCCAAGTAAGTCCATGTAGGGATGGGAAAGAAGCATTTAGGCTACCTTTAATCATCTTGAAATAGGGCTGAGCACAAATAAATCCACCAAATAGTCATCATAAACCCAAACTATGTGTGTAGGCCAATACATGTGGTGCCCTGTGTACTATGGCCCTAAGCCTCCCAGCAGTCCCAGTGGGAATTACTATCTCCAGGTGCTAATTTTGAGACAGAAATTAGACATCCTAAGCAACTTGTCCAAGGTCAGTCAGAGCTGAAAGGGTTGGAGGTAGATTTGTCTGGATTTCACCGTCCATGTTTTTCTTATTACATTTCACTGAGCCTATAAAGTGATGTGATTTATTTTTTTTAAACAAACATCTAAATTGGTGTAATCCCTTTTAGAATAGTCACCTTGGAAGACTCCATACTTATGTGTTCCAAGGGCACTCGCTGCCTTTGCTCAAAACACTTCGGCCAGTCCTATATTGGAATTGATTTCAAAGTTGATTCAAGGGTTTTGAAGCTACCAGCAAATCGTTTTCAATATTCTACAGTCGTATTTAGTTATATTTGATTTACAACCTCAAGGGTATCATCCAGATTTATCATCCACCTTATTTACCAGATTTGGTTGTGGATGCTGTTTGATGTTCTCCAAGCATCAAATCTATCCCCAAAGGCTGAATATGTGCAACAGCCAAGATTCTTAAAAAGACTCTGGTTCAAGCTCTGAAGTCAATTACAAAAGAGGGCTTTAAAAATTGTTTGGCCAATGGCCACATCTTTCTCATAAGCTTTTACTTTTGCAGATAAGCAGAAGGACAGAGGCCATTTGAATGAATACATTCTTGTGTGATTATTGCAAAATCAGACTCATTACTTTCATCCACCTTGAAATCTGTAAAATTTTGGCTAACACTAACTGGGCAGGACAATTAATTCATCTCCTTGGATTAATTCAGTCATGCCAACCCCAAAGCTCTGATCATAACCCAGCTTTCGATTAAAGAGAAAATTCAGACTTTGTGCGGACTTCTTCATTGTCTAGCTCTTCATCTAGCATTTTAACAATCGAATTATACATTTATCATTCTTACTTCAATAAAACACATGAAATAAGCTCAAGGCAATCATGAAAAATCAGAGTGGAAGTTAGCAAGTTTTGCAGAAAACTCAAGAAACATTCTCTGGAAATCAAAGCTGATTAAAAGTCCATTTGAATTTTCGTGAAATACACCTGATACAAAACTCAAACATATCTGCATAATCCATATGGGTTTTTTTTTTTCCCGTTACAGTCTCCTTTTTCATGTCCTTTTACAACTTCCTTTCTTTACCCCCTACTACATTTACTACCTCTGTTGCTACATTACGCTTAGTTCAGGGGTATTAAATCACCAGTCACAACGCAATCCGGGTCATTGTGCTGGTCTTTCCATTATCATACAGAAAGCCACGCGCACTCAGCACGATGGTGTTAAAGAGAGTGAATCTCTAAAATCAGTTCAGCTATGTTAGTTTTCAGAGGCTCATTACTTCGTACTGCAAAAGGACATGGAAACAAGGGAATATCGTGCTGAGGCTGAACTGAACGGTAATTCATTAAAATGGAGTCTTTGCTTTGAGACCACATCACCTCAAATTTACTGCTACTGTTATTTTTACAATTATTTGGCTCATTAGAAAGTCAGTTAACTAGCTACTCTCTAAATTCCCTCAAGTTTTCTCTAGCATTTTCCTTCCCCAAATTCACGCCAGAACATCAACCAAGACCCAAACTATGAAACTTCAGATTAAATTGTTGTTTTCAAGCTTCTTTTTTATTCGCAGGTCACAAAAGCAGCCTGGGCTGCGCTGATGATCGTCTTCAAACATTTTTTTTTTCAGCTATACTTTAAATCTGATATGCCAGGGTTATCCTAGATGATTAAAAAACAGTGTATCCAGAAAAAGGTTTGCTCTCTGACACTGGAGCCTCACAATTCCCAAAACACAAAACCCATTAAGCAACTATGAGGTGGCAACACTGGTAATGACTTGAATTTGGATTTGATGAGCCAGAAATTCCATATTGATTCAAAGCCTCCCGTGATGACCGACTCTCTCAATCAGTCATGTTAGCAAAAAGTTAACAAGGAAAGAACCACGGGGAAAGAAAAAAGCTACTTTCCCTTCAAAATGATTCATGGATCTCCTGGAAACTCTCCTGCGTTTGCTGGACATGTTGACTAGAATGTGAGAGTCAGGGCGTTGGCATACTATACTCTTCTTTTTATCAACTGATTTCATTTAGGCCCCAAGGACAGACTGGTGAAATTCAAATATGGTTTCCCTGTGCCCAGAGCCTTCTGGTTACCTTGAGGGAAGACATGAGCTTCTCCAAAGGAAATTATTTTAAACTTGCTTTATTAAAATATGGTGTTGGGGTGCCTGGGCAGCTCAGTCAGTTAAGCATCTGACTCTTGATCTCATAGTCATGAGATCAAGTCCTGAGGTCGGGTTCCATGCTGAGCATGAAGCCTGCTGAAGATTCTCTCTCTCCCTCTGCCCATTCCCTGCCCCCCGGCCCCCCACCCCACCATGGGCACATCCTCTTTATAAAACAAAAATATTTTAAAATGGTGTTGATTTTACTGAAGATTTCATAAAGAAGATGGACATGAAGGGTTATATTTCATACCACACCCCTTACTGTCCCCTCAAATGCTAACTGGTTACTTTTCCCACAACCTCCTTTTCAGTCATCAGACTCAGGGGTTCCCTCTCTCATGAACCTTCCCCTGTAGTCCTGAGACTTCATGATTCTTGTCCCTTCCTTCTGGATCATCACAGTCCATTAGAAATATAATGTCAACTATACATGTAATTTAAAAACATCTACAATCACATTGAAAAAGGTAAAGAAAGTAAAATTAACTTTAATAATATATTTTATTTTACCTATCATATCAGAATTTATCATTTTACTTATATCAGAATTTATCATTTCAAATTATGATCAATGTATACAATTATTACTGAGACAATCTACCTTCTTTTTTCCTACTAAGTCATCAAATCCGATGTGAATTTTACACTCACAGCAATCTCAATTAGGACTAGCCACATTTCAATAACCACATGTGGCTGGTGGCTACCATATTGGATAGTATAATTCTACATCGAACTTCTGGGCTTCCCAAACTCTCTCCTCTTCTTTTGAAGAACAATTTAGCCATGTTCAAGCTCTTCCCAAAGTACATACAGTCACCCTCCTCCATCACCAAGGCCAACAAACAAAAGACCCTCCTGTTATCAGAATTTTCCCTCCAAACAATAGGAGGTTATGAATAACCAATAAATGAATGTGTGGAAAGCTTGGTTGTTGCTGTGACCCAGAACCAAGTTCTCTACTGCCTGGTCATTGATGTCCCAAGGGCACTGGTCCCGTATTCCTCTCTTCCAATCTTCACCCCTGTCCTTTAATCTGAGATCTCCGTGGCCCCACATCCAGTGTGGCTGTATCTGCTCCTTTCCACTCTCCGGATCTCTCACCTTGCCCTCCCTTTCCCTTCTGTCCCCCCAACAGAGAGCTCTCAGGCTCATGGCCACATGAGCCACAGCTCCTGCCGTTCAGCATGTGGGACCCCTGCTTGCAGAGAACAGAAGTTGCTCAAAGATTCCTCAAACATGCCATGAGGTTCTGGAGAAGGCAGGCAAAGTAAGAACAAAGAGAACCCTTTTCCTCTCACCAAGAGGGGGCCGGGTAGAAAGAGGAAAGAGAACCCCAGGGACTGGGGAATTGAGTCTGAGGCAGCAGAGCACACTGGTTAAGAACACACATTGAGGGGCACCTGGGTGGCTCAGTGGGTTAAAGCCTCTACCTTCGGCTCAGGTCATGATCCCAGGGTTCTGGGATCGAGCCTTGCATCAGGCTCTCTGCTCACCAGGGAGCCTGCTTCCTCCTCTCTCTCTGTGATCTCTGTCTATCAAATAAATAAATTAAAAAAAAAAAGAACACACATTGAATAAGATGGTCTAGGTTCAAATTCAGTTCCAGCACTCACCAGCTATATGACCTTGGGCAAGTCACTTACCCTTACTCTGCCTCAGCTTCCCCTTCTCTACACAGGGATAACAGTAACACCTACCTCATAAGGTCACAGGAGAATTACATGAGTTAAGATAGCACAAACAACAGAGTAAAATATATACTTATCAATTCTCAGAATGTATAACACCAGGAATGAACCGTAATATGAACTACGGACTTTGGATGGCAATGTGTGTTGATGGAGTTTCACTGGTTGTAATGACTAAACCCCTCTGGGGCGGAGTATGGATAGCTGGGGAGATGATGCACGTATGGGGCAGAAGAAATCTCTGTTCTTTCCACTAAATTTTGCCATGAATCTAAAACTGCTCTAAAATATACCTGAAGGGGTGCCTGGGTGGCTCAGTGGGTTAAAGCCTCTGCCTTCTGCTCGGGTCGTGATCGCAGGGTCCTGGGATTGAGCCCTGCATCGGGCTCTCTGCTCAGCAGGGAGCCTGCCTCCCCCCATCTCTCTGCCTGCCTCTCTGCCTATTTGTGATCTCTGTCTGTCAAATAAATAAATAAAATCTTTAAAAAAATTTACCTGAAAAGTATATTCCATTATTTATAAATACATATATATGCTTTATATGTTACATGTAATATGTATCACACAAGTAAAAAGCATAGATATATAAACATGTATATATAATACAAACATATACAACATATAAATAATAAAAATACATATAAATAATCTATTACATATGAATAAATATAAATATATATATTTCATGACTTAAAATCAACTAACCCATGACCCCTCTTCACTGAAGCTTAAGGGACATGTAGGTTGGCCACATCTCTGCCATTGTCCCATCACTGTCTTGATTCTGAGACCTGATGAGTGCAGGCATGGGTGGCAGGCCCCTGACCAGCACGGGGAGTCACCTCCTGGCCAACTGGAGCCAAGGTCACTCGGCTCCAAGGTCACCCTGCCATGTGTGTGTCCAGGCTATTCCTGGAGCCTCCATCCAAGCTAGGACCGCACCCAGCTCTGGCTCACCAAGGGCTTGCTCAGACTGGGTAACGCTGGGCTCACCCCTGCCGCGGACTCTTCCCAGCACTCTGCCGCTCAGCCCCGCTCCTGCCACTTGTGCGGAATGGTTCTGATGGCCGGCGTCACAGTAGCCTGCCTCAGCTTACAACACGGAATCTCTCTGACCCCGTGCTCCTCCCAGCCGTTCAGCTCCCACTCCGGGGAGCACACCTGCAGGCAGGCCGGCTGTTTACAGCCCTTGACTGGCAATCATCAATTCTCCCCACCTTTCCTCATCTATAAAGTGGGTCAACAAAGGGTGATTCGAAAGCATCTCTCAAAATTACCCCTCTGAGGACTTTGCCTATTGCACTCATGCACAAGGGTGTGGAATGACTTAATCACACATCTCCCGAAACTGCTAAAGCACAGTTTGTGTTCCTAAAAGACCGGAAACAACTAAAATGTCCATCATGAGAAAGCTGGTAAAAGAAATTATAGAGAGCATTCTATCAAACACAAAGAGGATGATCTTTAGGCACAGATAATAGAAAGAACTTCCTGATGTAGGAAAGCCAGGTCAGAACAGTGTACGATGAATGTCATCATATATGTAGAGGAGGAGGGGAAAGAATGCTTATGTATAAAACTCTGAAATCACAAAAAACTAATACCAAACTAATATATATATATATACAAATATATATGTATATATACAATATACATACAATATACAATATATATAATATATATGTATATATAAATATATATGTATATATAAATATATATGTATATATACAATATACATACAATATACTATATATACTATATATGTATATATACTATATATACAAATATATATATATCAATCAAAAAAAAATATATATATATTTTTTTGGAGGGGGCAAGGGTGAGGAATGAGAACTGGGCATCCGGGGACTAGGATAAAACAAAATCCCATCATATGCCTCTCTGCATTTTTTTTAAAGGTTTATTTATTTATTTGGGAGAGAGAGAGAGAACAGACGGAGAGGGAGAGGGAGAAGCAGACTCCCGGCTGAGCAGAGAGCCCAACATGGGGCTTATTCCCAGAACCCCAAGATTGTGACGTGAACTGAAGGCAGATGCTTAATGGGGACTGAGCCACTCAGGCATCCTGCCTCTTTGTACTTTTTGATGTTTGGACCACGAATCTATTTTTAAAGGACCCTACCTAGGTGATGGAAATAACCTGTTCTTTCTGCCTTACGGGGATGGTGACAGCTTTCTAAGTGTAAGGACTGGGAAAACTGATCTCTCTTCCTCGTTGGGGAGCAGTTCGAGGTAGGGCTGATGTGCTGACATCCTGCAAAAGCGTTCTCTTCTGTTACTGATGGAAATTTCTCACCGTGCACCAGGTTTCTTGCTGCCATGCTAGTACTCAGCCTCTGTTTTTCCTTGAGCCTCACTGTGGTGAGTGACGTCTTTGTAGGTAGATCACAGGGGTGGATGTGGTAAAGGGAACATTCAGCGTTGTTCTACTTACATGGGAACTTCTAGTGCAGGTCCTTGAAACCTGCATTCTAGAAACTCCACAATACTAGCTCATGGATGAACAGAATTACAAAGTAGCTGAAAGTTAGAACGGACAGAGTTGGGAAAGCCCAAGTCCCTTATTTTACAGATGAGGAGACCAAGGAGTAGAGAAGTCATGTGGCTCCTTCAGGGTCACGTGTGTTAGCTAGCCCTGGAGAAAAGCACATTGCCCAGTTTTTCTTCCCAGGTTATCCAGTTATAAAAGACAGATCTACTAAATGAAAGAAAATAATTTCAAAAAGATTCTTGGCTAAATGGTGTCAGAGAAAGGGAAAAGAATTAAAAATATTCCAACAACCCAAAGCAAAACTGTTCAATACATCATCCTTTCTATCTACAGGACACTTGACTTTCTAATGTCCAGAATCCCCTTGTCCTTGCTGAGAAAGCAAGGGGGGTACATGCCATTTCTACGTGGCCTTTTGAATATACAGTGTGGCAGAAATGGTTTGTTGCCCATCAAAAATTCAAGCTCACTCTCCATTGTGTAGAACTGTCACCAAAAACTACATTTATAAGCCTTCCGTACATCTGGTTGGGGCCATGACTAGCTCTCTCTCCAAGAGAAGGAAGGTGGAAGTGAGGAGGACCTTTCTGGGACAGCTCATTGAAGAAGTGAGCTTGCCTTTTTCAGGCACTCCTTCTTCATCCACTGGTTAAAAGCAGAAGAGTCTGAGACCTGTGGGATATCAGAATCTCAAGAAGGGAGTGGCCTGGAGTCCTGAATCGAGCACATGTAGGAAAACTGCCCATTGCCCAGAAATAACCTGCCTTGGACTGCCACTGTTAGTAAAATAACTTTCAATGTGTTGCTACAATAAAATTTTGGAATTTGCTTATGTTATTCTCATCAATCAGTGCACAAGGCTATTTCAGCGGGGTCTCAAAACAAGTCACTAAATCTCAACTTTAAAAAAGAATCACTGAGTGAATGCCTGGGTGGCTCAGTCCTTTAAGCATGTCTTTGGTTCGGGTCATGATCTCAAGGTCCTGTGATCGAGCCCCACATTGGGCTCCCTGCTCAGCAGCAAGTCTGCTTCTCCCTCTCCTTCTGTGACCTCTCTCGCTCTCACTCTCTCTCAAATAAATAAAAATCTGAAAAAAAAAAAAAAAGAATTACTGAGTAATAGGAGAAAAAAATACTATTTCTGTTTTTAGTTCTGTGGGTTACCTCTAGAACTCTCCCTAATATGTCACAATTTACTGACTTAATTTAGGTGATATCTACTGATGTTCTATCAGGATAGATGATGAAAGGGGACAATTTGGCTTACTTAATCTTTTTCCATTTCCAGCGTTTAATAGTTATATTTTTATTGATCATATTTGTAATTTTAAATATTAGCCTCTTTATTTTTTTTAGCCTCTTTAAAAAAGACCTTTTAAGAGTAGTTTTAGCTCTACAATAAAATTAAGAAGGAGGTAATGAGATTTCCCCAAAACTCCCTGCACCCCCCGCACACACACATGAGAGCCTCCCTCCTCATCTGTATCACTCACCAGAATGGTAAACATTTTGTATTTTGCCTTGAAGTACTTTAATCTGGCTCTTACACTCCACTGATCACTGGGCATAGAATTCTACACTCATAATTTTTTTTCTCATATTATGAAGTCATCATGCTTTGCATTCTAGTCTGTTCACGCGATCTTGTTAAAATGCAGATTCTGGGGGCACCTGGGTGGCACAGTCGGCTCAGTATCTGACTCTTGGTTTCAGCTCGGTTGTGATCTCGGGGTCTTGAGATGGAGCCCTGCATTAGGCTCCATGCTCAGTGGGGAGTCGGCTGGGATTCTTTTTCTCCCTCTCTTTCTGCACACCCCCCCCTTAAATAAATCTTTAAAAAATGCAGATTCTGATGCATGGGTCTCAGTGGGGTTTGAGACTCTGCATTTCTAATAAACCCTCAGCTGGTCTGAGGACCCTGCTGGGTAGTGAGTTCCCAGCATTCATTGGGGCCGATGAGCAGTCTGGTTAGCCTAACTGATACCCTTCGTCCCTTTTTCCTCTCCAGCATCTTTCAACATATTGTTCTTATTCTTAGTGTTTGGAAGTTTTTGGAAGATGAGGCTTTACATTTTCTCTTAATCACTGTCCTCTGCACTTAATATGCCATTTTAATCGGAAGATCTGTGTCTCTCTGAAGCTTTGGGGAATGTTCTATTATTTTCTTGATAGTTTCTTCCCTCTTCCCCTGCCATTTTCTCTGGTTTTACTTTCTGAGACTCCTATTGGTCAGATGTTGGAGATTTTGGTTTTCCCAGCTTTACTGAGATATAATTGACACATAACAATGTGTAAGCTTAAGGTACGTGATGTGTTGACTTGTTACACTTACATATTGTAAAATTATTCGGACCATAGTACCTCCATCACATCACATAATTACCATTTCTTTTTTGTGGTGAGAACATTTCGGATCCACTCCATTGGTAACTTCCAAGTATATAATGTAGTATTATGAACTATGATCGCTGTATTATACATTAGATTCTCAGAACCTACTTATTAACTGGAAGTTTACTCCCTCTGAACAACACCTCCCCTCACCCCCCCACTCCCCTTACCTCCCTAGCACCTGGTAACCACCATCTTACTCTGTTTCTGAGTTCAGGTTTTTTTTGGTTTTGATTTTTAGATTCCACCTCTAAGTGATAGCACACAGTGTTTGTCTTTCTCTGACTTATTTTACTTACCATAAGGCCCTCACGGTCCAGCCATGTTGTCACACATGGCAGGATTTCCTTCTTTCTCATGGCTGAATGATATTCCACCGTGTGTGTGTATGTGTGTGTGTGTGTGTGAGAGAGAGAGAGAGAGAGAGAGAGTCTTGATCCATTCATCCCCTGACAGACATGAGGTTGGCTACTGTGAATGACGCTGCATTGAACATGGAGGGGTGGAGCTTTCTCTCAGAGAGCCTGTTTTCATGTCCTTTGGATAAATACCCAGAATAGGAATTTTTGAATCATATGCTATTTCTATTTTTAATTTTTAGAGGAAGCTCCGTATTATTGTGGCTCTGTTAGGACTTTTGGGTTGGTCCTCTACTTCTCATCTTCCCTCTGTTTCCATTTCTTGCTCTTTTTGCCCTACGTTCTATTAATCATCCTCATCTTATTTTTCCCCAGGTCCTTCTACTGAATTTTTGGACAGCCTGTCTTTAATCTCTAAGAGGTCTTTCCTTTTATATTATCTGATTTTCTTTATATTATCTGGTTTAATATTTTTAAATGGATATTATGAGCCCTTGGATCTCTCTGAGCTACTAATGAGAGCTGCTGTGCAGTTGTTTGTTTGAATTTCTTGGATTATCTTTGCTTCCTCTGTGGTCAGTTGTTCTGTTTATTTTGGCCTTTTCTTTTTTTTTTTTTTTTATATTTTATTTATTTTTTTGACACAGAGAGAGAGAGATCACAAGTAGGCAGAGAGGCAGGCAGAGAGAGAGAGGGGGAAGCAGGCTCCCCGTGGAGCAGAGAGCCTGATGTTGGGCTCGATTCCAGGACCCTGAAATCATGACCTGAGCCGAAGGCAGAGGCTTAACCCACTGAGCCACCCAGGCGCCCCTTGGCCTTCTTTTCTTTCATGCTGCTATTCTCGCCCTTCTCCCTGACCCTTCCCCAACTTTTGCTCATTCCTATGTTTTCATATACAAGAATAAAGGATTAGGTGGATGGTGTGAGTTTTCCTTGATGTCACTTAAGATTGTCTCCCCTGATTCACTCTGCTTAATGATGTCAACATATACAGGGGCGCCTGGGTGGCTCAGTCAGTTAAGCATCTACCTTCGGCTCAGATCATGATCTCACAGTCCTGGGATCAAGCCCCACATCTGGCTCCCTGCTTCTCTCTCTGCCCCTCCCCCTGCTCATGCTCTCTCTCAAATAAATAAATACAATCTAAGAAAAATAATTTCAACTTATATACAGTCTGTATAACCCTGTTTTATTGATGATCATTAGGTTATTTCTATGTTTTTTCTACACAGTATTTTAATAAACATCATCATAGATATATGTCCATATGGGCTGATACAGTTATTTCTATGAAATAAATTCCCAAAAGTAGATTGCTGGTTGAAAATAATACACATTATAAAACATCTTTATATTATGCAAAATTTCAAACACGTGGAAAACATAATTATTCCCTTAATTTGATTGAGAGGATGTAAAAACTTGCAGACATGATAAAGGCCAGTCTTGAGGCATCCATACTCTACCCACTTGTACCTCCTTGGATTATGTTAAAGCAAAGGCCAGACACCAAATCATCCAAACTAATACTTTTTCAAATTTTAATCGATCCAGTCAGGTATCTTCCCCCAGATCTTAGTAATTCCCTTTCAACTCCAAGGAATTTCTATTTTTCCACATGCAGCCATGGATTGATTCCTTCCTTCCTTCTTTCCAATTCCCCCTTCCCTCACCCATCCATCCACCCATCCCTTCCTTCCTTCCTCGCTCGTTCTCTCTCTTTCTTTCTCAGGTAAAGAGGGCAGGCAGGAAACAATGAACATGTCCCCCTTCCCTTCCCAACTTTTGAAGCAGCAGAGATATGTACAGAAGCCACACAAATGGAGATTTTAAAATATCATCTGGTAAGCTGGACTAGATGATCTGCCTCTGTATTTTTAGCCAAACTGTCCAATGCTTTACCTCGGCCTTAGATATACGGACCCTTCCTAGTCACTAGAACACTGTAAACCACAGGCGTCTCTCACAGTGTCAAGCCTAGCTGGGGAAGCCCACCATGTGGCTAGTGCTGGTGAAATGCAACAGAATCTTGGGCATCCTTGGTTTATTGAAAATACTGTAAAAGCCCATCGAGAAGGGATGAAGCCTTTTGTTATTATTATTAATGCAGTGAAAAGGTGTGCTATGGTAGCTTTTGCCTTTTTTCCTTGGTTGACAAGGGTAATTTCATTAAAATCTACTAGCAGTCCCCCCAGCTATGCATATGTCATCTGTCCACTTACAGGGGCAGAAAATGGAAAAATCAATTTAAACAGTTGGGGGAGCAAATGAGGTCACTTCAGAATGATTCTAATATACTGCATTAATTGCACCTGAAGTGCCCACACACACTTCTCCCAATTTAAAATTCCAGTTAGGGGCTGACATCTTTCAAATACCTTGGTGATACACCTCAGAGAAAGTGGGAAATCGGTGCTGATTTTCCCTGTCTCAGTAGGTGAAAGGATTTGCTCATATCCCAGTCTGTGAATTTAAGGGTAAGAAAGGTGCTTAGAGCCTCCCTGATCCAACCTCCCCAACTGTTTAAGAGAGGAGACAAACTCAAATGGCCATTGCACCCTCTCTGGAGGCCACACCCAACTTCCAGTGCCACCTGCTGGTCTGGGTCAGGACTCTGTGTTACTCATCTCTGGAGCCCTCCCACCTAGCACTGTGCCTGCCACCTAGTAGGACCTCAGGGCTGTGTGTTAAATGATGAGTTTCTCCAGGCAACAGAACTGATAAGTTTAGATATAAAAACCTGTATATAAGTTTAGGACTCTTTCCCTTGCTGATTTCTCTAGACTTAAGAGTAAGAAAACTCCCATGAAATTAGAACCCCGGCTCTGCTGCTCACATACAAGATGTGCTCCCATGAACAAGGTGGTTAACCCTTTGGAGCCTGCCCCTTGGCTTGTCCTTTCTCTTCTTCCGTCCTGTCTTTCCAGTCCAGCTGGGCTCTCATCCCTAACCCTCCACTCAATTTTGTCTGGGTCACTAGCAAAATTCAGCAATCATTTGGTATAGCTCATCCAACCCTCCTTTTTAAGTGCTTTTCTCTCCCGCCTTCAGGACACCACGTTCTTCTGTCCCTCCTCAGCTGGTCCTTCGGCATCTCCTTGGATGGTTCCCGTGGCTGGTATCCCCAGCCCCCCCCACCCCTGCTCCGGGGGAGCTCAGTCCCCGGGACCCTTCTTGTCAGTGTCCACACTATCCCCTCAGGATCTCTGACTCACAGCTTAAAAACCATCTACATTAGGACAGTTCTCAAATTTGTATTTCCATCTCAGACCACTCCCCTGGGCCCCTCCTGACACCCCACCTCCTGGACCCCTCCCCATGGAGAGCTGACAGGCATCTTGAAATTATGTCTAAAAACAGGTTTCTGATTTCTCCTTCTAAGCCTGTTCCTTCCAGTCTTCCTGACTGCCTTTCTTTCAGCTACTGAGGCAAATCCTTGGTGTCATGCCTGAATCCCTTTTCTCCCAGCTGACATCAAATCTGTGAGGAACCCTTGTCCTTTCTACCTTCAGAACAAATCAGGAACCAACCACGTACTTTTTACTCCCTGCACTCTAGTTGACTTCTTTAGCTTACTAATCTGCATTGAAGGCTCCTCTGTTGCTTGTCACGGCTCGATAGCCCTTTATTTCTTTTTTAGTGCTGAATCATAGTGCATGGTCTGGATGTACCGTTGTATTTATTCATTTACCTACTGAAGGACATCTTGGTTGCTTCCAAGCTTTGGCAATTATGAGTAAAGCTGCTGTAAACATCCGTGCTCATGTTTTTGTGTCGACCTAAGCTCTTAACTCCTTTCGGTAAATAGCAAAAAGACCACAATTGCTGGGTCATATGTATGGGAAGAATATGCTTGGTTTTGTTAAGAAACGGCTAAGCTGCCTTCCATGAACGTTTACATAATTTTAATTTTGCTTAGTGCTTCCTTTTATTCTCAGGAGTGTCTAAGTTTGGGTGCTGAACTGAATGGTCACTCTACTGAAGACAGCTAATCTCTCCTGAATTACAGAAAAACCATTTCACTCCAGCGTTTCTGTAGTCCCCTTTCTTTGAACCAAACCCAAAGCAATCACAAATAGCAATTGATTTCCTGGGGACTACCGGGGAGAAGAGAGAGGGGGCAAGCGGAGGGGCTCTCGTTTTCCCTGCAGGGGAAATCAGCCCAGCGAGGTGAAGAAGCTTCCCTAGGCCCCCTCCAGCCAGCTGCGGTACCTGCCACACCCTCTCTAGACCAAACTCTTCTTTTATTGTCTGATCAGTCAGGGTTCCTTAGTTTCTAAGAATGGCACTTGGGGGCATCTACAATGGAAACGTGTCAGTCCTGGGAGGGGCAGTGGCGGGTAACCGGAGGGAGGTCCCTGACAGCTCTCCCAGCTGGGCATCCGGTGGTGCTGGGATTCCCCTCCCTCGGTCTGTCCTCCACGGCCTGCACCGTGTCCGGGGTCCTGACTGCTGTGTGGGTTCTCCACTCACGGGCAGAGCCAAGAGGTCCAGGAACCATAAGAAAGAGAATTATGGGGCTGAGGAAGTCATACCCTGCTGCCTGTCCAGACCGCCCCACTGATTGGGTCATTAGGCTTCTGGAAATAGCACTGGCCAGACCACGCACCTAGACCAACACAGACAGGCTCCAATCAAAAGCATCCCGAAGCCATTTCCTACGTCGGGGGGACTCTCCTATGCATGTCATTGTTACTGCATCCTCATCCCAACTCTATAAATTAGTTGTTACTTGTCTTCAGGACGAGTAGGTGGGAACTAACGAATAGACAGGTCGAGTTAACTACCCCAGGGTCATGAAGCAGGTAAGCGGAAGAGCTGGGATTGAAATTTGCAGAGTCTGGTTTGTTCCAGGGTCTGGCCTTAATGACGAAGCCATGGCATGTCTTCGGTGAGCCCGCCAGGCCTGAATTTCCCTCGGTTACCATAACGGGTTAATGGAATTTCTCTGTCACCATCTCATCCACTGGAGGGAGTATTTTTACAAACGGTAAAAGCGCATTAATTTGGATCCAAATAATTTGACATAAATTGCAGGCCTCTCCAACTCAATTTCCTTCTCTACAAAACAGGGGTGGATACAACACTGATATTTGTTGCAAGAATAATACCAGAAGATGTTTCTAAAGTGTAGAGTCCCTGTGTCAGGGAACTGCCGCGGAGATACGAGCTTCTACTTCTATTATTTTATTGTTACTGTTCTTTTAAGGCTAAAATGGAACATTCTCCTTGCAATATCTTTGACGAGAATTTGTAAAATGGTACAAACAGTAGTTTTAGTATTTAAGGTACCTTTAAGGGATATTTTAAAACGCTGTAAAAGCATTTGCTCACATGTCAGCAATCACCATGCAAATTACAAGTCATGCTTAAATATTCCTTATGGCACATTTACAAAGGATCTTTTCACATCAAGCCTTTGTTGGCCAAACTCTTGTGACTGCACGGAATTGAAGGTAATGCAGTCAGTTAATTTAAATATTCTCTATCATTCAGAAAAGGATTTTTAAACTAATTTATTATATTTATGTCTATAACATTCTTCTATGCAGTAAGGTTAAAGTAAATTTGTGTGTAGACAAATGAAAAAAAAAAAGAGGAGACTAACAAAATCAAGTGCATGTGTAGAGTTTCCTGTTGAACATGCCAGCCAACATTCTCAGCTACTGGCCAACATTCCCAGCCTCCACTATAATTAGCAACCCTCAGGGCACCTTTTATAATGTACATGGATAGGGAGTTCTCTGTAAATTTGCATTCATAAGGACATTTTTCAGTGTCCCGAGTCTTACCATTTTGACTCAGATGTGAAATTATTTTCAGTGCTAACAGAAACAGAATTTGAAAACAGGATATTTAAATCAACTAATGTACCAATAAATGACCTTCAATAGAGGAGCTGTTAAATGACAGAGAAGAGCTCGGTCAAAGTCATTACCTCTTCAGGGAAAAGGAAGGTCTTCCAAAAGCTACCTCTCTGCTCTGGCCGGTGAGTTCTTTATTCCTCTTCAGTTAATGACATTTCCTAAGTATTATCATCTTTGAAATGATACAAGGTAAGTTTCCCCCTAAAAGTTCGTGACTTGGACGGAGAACTCTCCAGTCCTTCAGACGGAGGAAGCAAAGGTGGCGTTTGTCTTTGGGGCTCTCACTTGTCCTTTATGGCCTAGATTCCATTCATTATCATGAAAATCAGCATTTTGCCTTTCAGGTTAACCCAGGAGACTTAGAAAATCTGAACTGCCTCTGACGGAAAGCTCACTCCAGCAGCAGAGCTAGTTCTTGCTCAAGGGTCAGTCTCCTTGAGGGCGGTGAAATCATTACCAAGCACAGGTTGTCGGTTGTCTTTGCTTTCAACAATTCTGTTCCTCTAGGAATTGTTCCCACCCAGGGACTCTGGAGAAGGGAGACGCAGGATGCTGTGTTTAATTTGAGGAGACCAGGAAGGCTGGAGGGAGTCAGAGAACCCAGAGAATGATGCCCCCCCAGTGGCCTCCAAGGTCACAGTCCCATTCCCAGGACCTGGCTGTCCTCATCCTGAGAGGTCTCTCAGTGGGTAAGACCAACTCCTCCCTAATCAGAACGAGCTTGGGTGGGTTGCCCATTCCTGGGGGGAGGAAAGCCTTGTAAAGGATAATCTTCTAGTATTTCCATGTTAAAAACACATCAGAGGCAAAGAGAAACATTTTGGACTTATATCATAAATCAGTGGTTCTTTAAATATGACACGAAGGTATAAACCATAAGGAGCAGGAAAGAGCAAATGGCTTCAAGTCCAAAACTAAAAATCAGGACTCAGGATCTGTAAGGGGTCTGTTCCAGTTGTTGGTGCCTTGCTTTCCTGAACTGCAAACGAAAGCCATGCAGTGTCCAACCCACCTGCCTCACTGCGTTATTCTGATAATAAAAGGAGATAATGTTTGCGAAATAGCTATTGTGTTAAAAGTGTTAGACATACATTTATAACCACTTCTGTTTTGAATTCATTTGATGACTAAATTTACTAATGAATTATTTATTTATTTACTTTAAAAAAAAAGATTTTATTTATTTATTTGACAGACAGAGATCCCAAGTAGGCAGAGAAGCAGGCAGAGAGAGAGGAAGGGAAGCAGGCTCTCCACTGAGCAGAGAGCCCGACACGGGGCTCGATCCCAGGACCCTGAGATCATGACCTGAGCCGAAGGCAGAGGCTTCAACCCACTGAGCCACCCAGGTGCCCCCTAAATTTATTATTTAAAAAATTTATTTTTCATAGTTCATTTCCCATTGACACAAGACACTCTTGTGGTAGTCTTTAGGCTAATAATCAATTGTTAGAGCATAGAAACCACTGAGGAATTAAATTCAGCCACTAGGAGAAGAGCACCCCTACTGCCTCCCCTCCCCAACTCCACCACTGGCATACTTTTCTCTCATATAAAAGAAATCCACAAGTGGTCAGTCCAGGGCCGGTATAAGAGTCATACACTATCTACATTGTCGGGGACTTGGCTCTTTCCAGCCTCTCAGGCTGCCATCTTTATGCCTTGATTCTCATCCTCATACTTTCAAGATGGCAGTCAGAGGTCTGCCACCATGTCTGTAATTTTGGCAAGCAGAGGGGGGAGGGCATGGGCAAGGTGGGGTATGCACCAGCTGAATCAGTCCCTTTTAGAGAGTTTTCCTAAAATTCCCATCCAGTAATTTCCATTGATTTTTTTTTGGGGGGGGGTGCTGGGCACCAAGTAAAATAAGGGTTCTCTTAGTAATTAAGATGGGAAGAATATTGAATTGGTCTCTGTTATGCCAGGAACTGAAAATTGTGAACACTAGAATGTTAATCAATTTTATTCATTCTCAATTTCTAAGATAATTTTAAGCTGGACATCTTAGCAACATCCAAAGGGAAATAGAGCTCCAGAGTCTTGGCCAGGGTCACAGTTGCAGGGCTGGAGCAGATCCAAGCTTTCCCCATCCCTGATTTAGCGCTTTCCTCAGCAGGTTGCCCCGTGGCTTGGTTTCAAAGGCAACCACCGTGTGAGGTTCCCACCAGCCAAGAGCTGCAATCAGGGATGTGGTTGGCAGAATAATGGCCCCCAAAGATGTCCATGCCCTAATCTCCAGAACTCGTGCAGATGCTACCTTCTGTGATGAAGGGACTTTGCAGATGTGATCAAGGGGATGGAACCTGAGATGAGAAGCTTATCTTGGATTATGGAGGTGGGCTCAATCTAATCACATGAGTTCTTAAAAGCAGAGCACCTTTCCCAGCTGCATCACAGAGATGAGACCGAAGAAGGATGAGACATGTGGAGCACGAGGAGGAGTTGACCCTCCTTCTCCCTGTTGCTGACTTTAAAGCTGGTGAAGGGGGGTGGACATGAGCCGAGGAACGCAAGTGGCCTCTAGAAGCCAGAATGGCCAGTCTGGAAAGTGGGACCTCAGCCTGACAACCCCAATAATGGCGGAATTCGGCCACAACCTGAATAAGCAAGGAAACAGATCCTTCTCTGGAGCCCCCAGGAGGGAACGGAGCCCTGTGGACACCTCCATCTCAGCTTCAAGGCACCCGCATCTGCCTCTGATTTACCGAACTGTAAGATAATACAATTTATTGTTTTAAGTCACTAAATCTGTGATAATGTTACAGCAGCAATAGGAAATAAATACAAGTGGGTGGACAGAGGCTGCAAGCTCTTTTGTACTATTTTTTGTATTTTTTAAGAAAGACTTTATTTATTTGACAGAGAGAGCAAGAGAGCACAAACAGGGGGAGCAGGAGAGGGAGAAGCAGGCTCCCCGCTGAGCAGGGAGCCCGACACGGGGCTTGATCCCAGCACCCCGGGACCATGACCTGAACTGAAGGCAGATGCTT
Organism: Mellivora capensis; assembly: GCA_004024625.1. Classification (NCBI taxonomy): domain Eukaryota; kingdom Metazoa; phylum Chordata; class Mammalia; order Carnivora; family Mustelidae; genus Mellivora; species Mellivora capensis. Next base: position 120,754 of record PISX010000864.1, read on the forward strand.
AACCGACTGAGCCACCCAGGCGCCCCTATTTTTCGTATTATTAAGTAAGCTCAAAAAATGAAATGTCTCTTTACCTGCACAGGAACAATGTCTGACCATTTAACAGGTGGAAGCTATTAAACGGTGAACGGTGATCGGGATGCCTGAGATCCCAGGCATTGGAAAAGCCATGTCATAACAGTAACATGGACATATGATTCAATGTTTCCTTAACCTCTGAAGTTCATGGGTGGGATGGGGGCTGCGGGCGGGCTGGCTGGCAAATTAAATGTAGGTATGGGACGGCAAGGTGGGGACCGTGGCGTGAATGGGGTCGCACATGCCATGTCCAAAGATCTTCAGATGCTACTGGAGTTAGAACACACAGCGCGAGTAGAAAGATTTCTGCTTAAGGGGCCCCATTCAGCCCCTGCCTCGCCCTCAGTGTCTGCTAAGGCCACCGGAGGGAGCAGAAAGCAGTAAGAACACAAGGGAAGAGAGGGGTAAAATGAGTGAGTCGATGGAATGGGGGAGGAAATAGGGAGAAGGAAGGGATGGGAAGAAACAAAGCCTGAAGACAAAGCACAAGGTCATACGCCTCCAGGTGCCACCAGCCTTTGGCCATCGGTGCCCTCAGAGCCAGCCATGCCCAGGATGAACCAGGTAGAGCACTGGCAGCTCCCCTCCCCCCCAAAGCCATCTGGTTCTTCTCTTTGAGGCAAACAAGGTCATTTGCCTTCAGATCTCATCCAGAGTAGAAGGAGCTGACATCTCCTTTTTTTTTTTTTTTTTTACAGCAGCTGCTGCTGAAGCAGCAGGACAGCTGAAGGCCCCGAATGCCCAGGGAGCTGGCAAGCAGACCTCTCCCAAGGCGAGCCCAGAGGCGGACAGGGCTTGTCCTCCCAGTGGGCAAGGTAAAGGAGCACACAGAGAAGTCACAGGGACAAAATTCGATGTCTGCAGAAGCCAGGTGGGTCACGTGCGTGAAGCCAGGCAGGTGGGTGGAGAAGCAAACTCCAACAGTCCCGGAGCAGAGTGGGGACCAACACTGAGCACACTCAGGGGCGGGCACCGGAGGCTTGCAACCTCACCTTTACAGCAAAGTGCAGATAAGATTAGTGGGAGTGCATGGTCAGGTTCGGGGGAAGCAAGGCCCATGTCCTTGCTGTCACTGTGCAAACACCCAGTGTGGTGCCGGGGACACAGCAGGTGCTTAGAATAGGGTCTGCGCAAAGAAATACTACGTCAAGGGCAGTCGGGACCCATAATGGGCCTGTGTGAGACTTTTGTCCCCCTGTATTCTGTTCCCTCATCTAAGAGTGTCTGTAACCCATAACTGTTTCATTTTCTGCCACCTTGATCCAATGAGTCATCAGCTTCATGGAGTGTCAGCCGTCATGACACAGTCAACAAATTTTTAATTCCTGGGTTCTTTCACAACTTCTCATCCATCCTTCAGTGCTCTGGGCCTCACTGGCCCCAAAGTGACCTCTCGTGGTAAAAGAGGGTAACTGCACAGCTAAGTCCCTTTTAAATCAAGACTCTTCAATTCTCACCTTCCGTAGTCATAAGGTAAGGAAGGAGAGAAAGTCAGACTAGAGGAGTTTTGAAATAAAGCTGTAATTAAAAAAAAAAAAAAAACAAACCAAAAAATAATTCTATGGAAATCTTCCAGATGTCAACATGGAAAAGAAGCTTATATTAGGACACAGAGGATACAATTTTCTAATTTCTTTTTTTTATAACTTGCTTCCCAGGATTGCAGCAAAAATTGGAACTAAGTTTTCCATCATATATGAGGCTTCATATTCTAAATATCGGGCATCAGTTTGGGAATCTGCCACGCATAAGGTCTGTGAACTTAAGGCATATCACTTATAAGTCTCTGAGACTCAGTCTCCATGTCTGAAAAATGGGAATATTAATAGTTATGCCTGTCGAGTGGACTTGGTTGTTATGAGGCCCTAATTAGTGAGGCATGCACAGTGTTTTCTCTCTGGACCTTGTAATATTCAGTTCATGATATGCTCTCATCATTAATCCTTAAATGGCCTGAGGATTTATTTAGCCACTTACTTATTTTTAAATGTCATAAGATGTACCTGTAACCATAAAGTGTTACACTGATATTAATTTCTCGGGAATTAAGGGAAAAAAAATAAACTCTGTGACCAATGATGGAGCTTTTGTTCACCAGCCACCTGTCAATAACATTCCAAAATGGGTCAGACTGATTTCCTCTTCTTCCTTTCCTTTTGAGCAGTCTCTGAAATTTTCCTCCTCCTCTTCATCTGCTTTATTTTACTTTTATCTTTCTGTAGCCAGCCTCTTCCCATATTGTTTTATAAATGGCCTTCAATTAATTTATGACTGTAGATTCTTATTGGGAATTCATGTGCATGGTAGAGGGTCAGTCAGATTACCTTTAAGTCATTTGTTGTGCAAATTATGTAATGAGGTCCTGTTATATATGTGGCATTTGTGCTAAGTACCAGGAATATTAAGTGAATAAGACAGACAAGATCCTTGCCCTTGTGGAACTTATGCTGGGGAGTCATCAAATGTAGGCTGTGAATTCTGAGAAGTGTTGTAAAGGGAACAACCAAGAATGAAGATACAGGAGATGGGAGAGTGAGCATGCAGTTAGTACCCGAAGGAAAAGCATCCCAGAGTGAGCAGCATGTTCAAAGGTCCTGAGGTAGGAGCAAGGGCATGCATTATACTGCACTTCACCATGGATAAATAATGTATTGGCCATCCCACAGATGTGTAGGTATACTCCATCGCTGTGTATACATATTCATGCATAAATATATACAACATGGATATTAAAGAAACATATACAAATATAATATGTAATGAATATCTTAAAACTTCATTAAGAGTAATGTTAAATCCTTAGCTATGAGAAGAACTAGTGTCAACATGTAACATTCAGATAATGTTCATTAAACATGTGTTTTTGTGAAAAGAAAAACATTTGGAAAAATAAAAGATATCTTATGGATCTGAAACCAGCTATTAGGCCTTGGTGACAGATTCCAGGGGACGAGGTCACACCTCCTCATAGTGTTGTTACGCACTGTGACTCCCAGCAGACTGTGGGGCTTTTAAATTTAATATTTTTTCCCTGCACCTTTTAAACTATTTGGCTACATGAGGATCTAGGTGAACTTTTTTTTATCCCTGGAACAAATATCTTAATATTCTGTATTATGGGGTTTTGAAGGCAGGAAGAAACCTTCTGAAAGGTTCTGTGAAATCTTTATTAGCGCAAAACCTATGTACCATGAAATGGAAAATCTTTTTTTCCTTTTAATCTTTACTGTTCAGACAAATGCAGTCTTGCTCTTTTTCCACTCCCTTTCCTTCTGTAAACTTTCCATGTCTACTCTGTGTGAGGTACAGTGTTTGTGGTTAATGCAGAGAGACACGGGGGAGTGCGTGGCAGGGGAGACAGGAATCGGGGTGAGAAGCTGACATGGCATCGTTCACGGAGTCTTTATGGAATCACATTGTTCACTGCAGATAGGAAGCTGGGGGTGGGGATTCCTGCGGGAAACGGGGGAACGTGTCTAGATCAACAAAAAACACCATGAAAGATTTTGAATACTATAAGAGAAGAGGTTGTTTACGAATTTTTCAACCATCATGAAGGTTTTGAAAGAAAAAACAGTGAAAGAGTAGAGTCAATATTCACCTTCCAGTGAATCTTCACGATCTGGGCGTTTGTTATATTAAGGCTATGCCTACATAGGTTCCCCCACTTGCTTGATTTGTTATTTAAGGCCCCTGCAGGTGCAGGTGCTGGGGACTAGGGGAAGCTTTGTGGGCCAATTCTCTCTCTTTTTTTTTTTAGTTCTTTTTTTTTTTTTTTTTAAAGTAATCTCTACAACTAACGTGGGCTCGAGCTCACAACCCCAAGATCAGGAGTCTCATGCTCTACTGACGGAGCCGGTCAGGTGGACTGTTCAGCTCAGTAGTAATCACAGAAAAAGCATACCACAGAGCAAGCAAAGAGTAATCAACTAATGTCCCATTCTTTATGCAGAAAATGAAGATGTTCTGCGTGAAAATCAATTTACATTGAGTGGAAAGATACACTCACGTTTAACTCTGAGTAATTTATCCTCCTGATGCTCTTACAGAGGAGTTGAACAAACCCGAGATGGGAGATGAATTTACAACATAAAATTTCTTTTTCTCTGGACTGAAATATCGATGCATTCCAAGAGGCAGTTAAAGTCAATGGTGCTTCTTAATTCTGTTTCAGAGCTACAACTTTACTTTAAAAAGTTGGGATCCAATTTATTTGACTACTGGGAGCTACTCTGACAAGTTTTATTTCATTTAAAAATCAGAGTGCAAAGGTAAATTCATTTTTATAAAAATAGAGCCTATAAAAGTGGAAACCCTAGAAAGATTGAAATTTTAAGAGTTAATCACCTTATGCCCTTACCTTCCTCACTTTCCTCGAACAAAATGGTGCCCTATCTTGGACGCTTTTTTGAAAATGGAGGTATAACTTACCTACTGTATGTGCACAGATCTTAAAGGTACAGCTTAATGAATGAAGGAGTGTATGAGTGTGTGTGTGTGTGTGCGCGTGTGCATGCGTGCATACCTTGTATCTATAGGATTTGGACAATAATCATGCTAGAAAATTCCTTTTTGCCCCTTCCCAGTCAATAACTGCTCTTCTGACTTCTATCATCATAGCTTAGATTTGCCTCTTCTTGAACTTCTCCAAAATGAAATTGTCTAGTATACACTCTCTTGTCTCTGGCTTCTTTGGCTCAACATAATGTTTTTGAAATCTACCTACATTGTTGGATCTGTCAATAACTCAGATTTTTTTCTTTAATAACTCAGAATTTTTTACTGTTGAGTAGTAGTCCGTGACACGAACTTACTACAGGGTGGTTCCTCTTTTCATTGCTGATGGACATTTGGGTGGTTTCCGGTGTGGACACTGTTTTCGACAGATCTTGATGTGGTTTAAGACTGGGCTAGAGAGGCCCAAGAGATGACCTGAGAATTCTAAGTTATGAGACCAGAATTTTTTTTTTTCAGATTGTTCTGGTACTTTACATTACAAGTTCCTGGCAAAAATAGAATCTATCTTTCTCACACCCTATGAAGTGTCTGAATCAGAATTATTAAGCATCCAGTTAAGACTATCTGGTTCAGCATGGTGCTAATGAATACAAAAGTGTGGCTGAACCTTCTGTGAGCTTGTGGGTTTTTCTGGCAACAAGAGTTCTATCCCTAGGTCTCAGAAAAGTGCTTGCCAGTGCATGCTATGGGGCACACACAAGTTAGTGGAAAGGATCTGTGTGCATCACCTCGAAAAACGTGACCCAAAGGGTACTATGGTCAATCAGAGTAAACAACAAGTGTTGGAGAGGATGTGGAGAAAGGAAGCCTCTTACACTGTTGGTGGGAATGCAAGTTGGTGTAGCCACTTTGGAAAACAGTGTGGAGGTTCCTTAAGAAATTAAAAATAGAGCTTCCCTATGACCCTGCAATTGCACTACTGGGTATTTACCCCAAAGATACAGATGTGGTGAAAAGAAGGGCCATATGTACCCCAATGTTCATAGCAGCAATGGCCATGGTCACCAAAATGTGGAAAGAACCAAGATGCCCTTCAACGGACGAATGGATAAGGAAGATGTGGTCCATATACACTATGGAGTATTATGCCTCCATCAGAGAGGACGAATACCCAACTTTTGTATCAACATGGACGGGACTGGAGGAGATTATGCTCAGTGAAATAAGTCAAGCAGAGAGAGTCAACTGTCATACGGTTTCACTTACTTGTGGAGCATAAGGAATAACACGGAGGACATGGGGAGATGGAGAGGAGAAGTGAGTTGGGGGAAATCAGAGAGGGAGACAAACCATGAGAGACTGTGGACTCTGAGGAACTAACTGAGGGTTTTGGAGGGGCGGGGGGTGGGGGGTTGGGTGAGCCTGGTGGTGGGTATTAAGGAGGGCACGTATTGCATGGAGCACTGGGTGTGGTACATAAACAAGGAATCTTGGAACATGGAAAAGAAATAAAATGAAAAAAAATTTGGGTCAGTCAATAAGTTATTTGAAAAGCAACTTACTTAAATACTTACTTAGACAAGGTTAATAAGATTTGAAGGAAGTATTAACACTAATTAATATGTAGTGATTCTTATATACTGCATACATTATCTTTCATTATTACAGCTCTACCGAGTGAGTGTTGTTATGCCCACATTTTGAGTGAAGAAATAAACTCAGGGGCATTAAGTGAATTAAGGTCATGGGCTTAGTATTCAGCAGAGCCAGAACTTGACCGCACAATGTCCCATTCCAAAGGCCACTTATCCTCCTTACCCTAAGACATTTTTATACAATTAGTAGGCACCATACATTGCATACTTAATGAAGTTAGATAGAGGTACAACTGGCTCACTTGTGATCTAGCCATGGTTCTGACGAGGAGGAATTTAATCCTCTGATAACTTTGTGCCAAAATATTAGCCCCTCGCGTACTTGGCTGGCTCCGTCAGTAGAGCACAAGACTCCTGATCTTGGGGTTGTGAGTTCGAGCCCCACGGTGGTTGTGGAGATTATGTAAAAAAATAAAAATTAAAAAAAAGAGAGAATTGGCCCCCAAAGCTTCCCTCAGTCCCCAGCACTTGCAGGGGCCTTAAATAATATACGACAAAGACTTATATCTGCTATGCTTAAAAGAACAGATTTCATCAGTCCTTCCGTGGCGCACCAGTCAAAACATTTCATTGTTTCTAATTTTCTTCTACCTTGAAAATAAAATTATTTTGATTGTGAGATTTTGCTACCGCCTCTCAAATAAGGCACACCATTTAAAAATAGTGAAGAATGGCAGATATTTTTAGGTTCAAACACACACACACAATACATGTCACATTCCAAAGAGAAGTTTTCCTGTGAGCGCTTGCTCTATTCATTTTGATTCAGTCATAAGACCACCGGTGGAAAGAGCGACTCTCTTTGTAGACAGTTTCTCAAGAGTCCGCCACAGACATCAAGGCGAGAGGATAGAGAATTCAGCCAAGAGGGCTGAGAACAATGGCCATCTTGCGTGTGTCCCGAGAAGACACCATCCCCATATGGGAACAGCCAAGACAAAGGGAGATGAGGCCCCGTGGAAAAGAACATTTCAAACTCAGAGGTTCATTTTGCCTGGAGACAACCCAGGTTTCTTAAAAAGAGTTAGCGGATGATTTAACCACAGCAACAAGTTTTGATATTTGCATACCCATTTTCCAGTGCACCGAAGGAACAGCGCTACCCTATAAGGTGTTTATCTGGATTTTAAACACTCCTTAGGTTGTGTGGAGTGAGAGGCAGGGAGGGGACAGCCATCCTGGTACAGAGCGGGGGCTGGATACCACACTCCCTTCAACCTCCCTCAGGCCCTGTTTGTGTGAAGTGTGAAGTTTGTGTGAAGGCTAGAGCTTCTCCACATGTCACTTGAGCTTTCCATAATCATCTCTTCTGGGTTCTACAAAATCTTCAAAAATATACCTTTAATTCATGGAAGTATTATATCTTATAGTCAAATAGTAATTCGTTCACTCAGCAGCATTTTAAAAATGGATCATCTCCATGGATATGGGAGAGCAGAGAGACAGGAATCTTTCCCCAATATTGGCCTACTTGGGAGTAGAGTTGGATCAACAATGTGGCAAACATCTTGGGCATATATCTCGAAATTCATCAGTTCAACAAGATAATGTCAAAGTCTTCGAGGCCTTTTTATAAGAAAAATGCTTGGAAATAACTGAAGTAACTTACTCAAGTAGAATCTCGAAGATGAGAAATGAGGCTTCATGGTTGTTTTGACATTTCCATGATTACTAGTGAGCTGAACAGTTTTTTTAAAGGCCTACTGGCCATCTGGATTTTTTTTCTTTAGTGAATTATTCGTGTGCTCACTTATTGACTGTGGCCTTTGTGTTATTCATAAAAATTATATATAATATATATTATATATATATTTATAATGAAATGGGGATAGTATCCATTTAACTATCAAATCTGATGACTCAGGTGCCTGCTGGTTTTAACCTAGTCCTAAAGGAGGAATCCAAAATGAGGAAGCAATTAAGTAGGAGAGCAAAAAAAGAGAAAAAAAACAAACCAAACTGCTTTCATATTTATATCTCAATATGAATGGCTACTTGAGGCTCAATCAGAAAAGCAATTAGATAATTCTTCCAACTAGAAACTCACATGCAGTGAATGGAGTCTTTCACAGGAACCTTTAAAGCGCAGCCATGACACAGAGAGAATTTGGAGAACTCTGTCACTATCCCATTGACGCCTCCTGCCACTTCATATCGAGTAGAAAATATTGAACCCGTTTAAACATATCTGGATCTGCACAAAACCAGGGTTCCTTTGTTCAGCAAGAAGAAGCCAAAGCATTTTACACCTTTGTTAAGTTCACCCGCGAAAGGCTGAAATCTCTGGGGTCAATATGGGAAACCAGAGACATGCCGGACGTTGACCCCAAGACGGGAAGCTTGTGGGCACAGCTATGCTGGACAGCCTGTCACACTTCACACAAATGTGGCCAATGACAACTTCCACTGTGGCAGGAATTCTGACCCCCAGGGTGAGTGTGTGACCAGGTACAGCTGTCGATCACTCTTTGCAAAGGGACTCAGAGTTAGCACTTTCAGAAAAATACAAATCTTAGCGATATTTATTCCTTAGAGATGGGAAAGATGCCTGCCCTCCACAGTGCTTTAGCTTTTCAATTACACTGTAAAATTAACCATGGTGGGTTGTTTTATTCCTCTTTTATCAACCAAAACCACTCATGAGATATAGAATTTAGTGATCAGCTCTTAACTTTAAAAAAAAAAAAGTTAAGAAAGATTTTAGGAGACAGACTGATAGCCAGTGTGCAAAGGCAGAGCTTGGAGGGAATTAGCAAACATTCAGCCACGATGATCTCAAGGGCAGGGATTCATGATAATAAATGGAATCATTTCAAGCTTGAAGGAGGTTTCCTATGGGACACTGCACAGATAGCTTCAGGGATCACTGCATTTCATCAGCCTAAAAATGGAGCTGTCTGTAGAATTTCCAGGTCAGCAAAAGATACAGGAGAGCTACTAAGATCTAACGAAATGAGAGGCTGCCAGAAATCATTTATTAAGGGTTAAGAATGCTGTAGATTAACAAATTAGGAGGTCACATACCAAACCTAGAATATTATCACCTCGATGCTGAAAAATGTTACTTGTAAACCATGGAAAAGAAGGTGATGTCTGAGTGGAGTCCTAGAGTGTTCCTGGTAAATCCTGTGTTTGCCGAATTGACAAAGAGAATCTATGTCCAAGTATCCTCAGGTTCACATAGTTCTTCCCATCACGAAAAGAAGCATTTATTGAATGTGTTCAATACACAAAGCCTTAACTGTATCCAAGAAGAAAGTTATTTATCAATTCCTTAACATCTTCAGAGAGAGACTTCATACAAGACTTTCACCTCTCCTAGGGGTGAAATCTGGGGGACCAGGGACAATGAATAACGCCTGATTCATCAAAGAATCCTTAAACCTAATTTAAGACAATGGCCTTTCCTCTTCTCCCCCTATCTTCCGATGCCCTGTTGCCTCCTATCAGAAGTGTCTACAACTCCAAAGATGACTGACTCGGCGGGGGGGCGGGGGGGGGATCCTATCCACTGGCAACACCATTCCCGTCTTTGAAAACAGCTGAGGGACACCTGGGTGGCTTAGTTGTTTAAGCTGCTGCCTTCGGCTCAGGTCATGATCCCAGGGTCCTGGGATTGAATCTCGCATCGGGCTCCTTCCTCAGCAGGGAGCCTGCTTCTCTCTCTGCCTCTGTCTGCAGCTCTGACTGCTTGTGTTCTCTCTCTCTGACAAATAAATAAAATCTTAAAAAAAAAAAAAAGAAAGAAAACAGCTGAGCTGTCTCAGGATCAGAGGGCAAGCAACGAGACAGAAAGGTAGCAGGAGATGTTGGATGGGCTTAAATCATTTCATAACAGTGCAATCACTTAGAAAGAAGTCTCAAACCGGAGGCCATAGGCTGCAGAGTATTTTTGTTTTGTTTTATTTTATCGGCTTTTCCTTCAGAAGGCATATCCCCTTCTGTTTGCTGCAAGCCTAGATGTTCCCAGTTGTCTTAGACCTTGTCTGGTTTACTCCTTGCTGATTCTACTGATTTCTTTCTTCTTTCTTTTTTTTTAGATTTTATTTATTTATTTGAGAGAGAGAGCACAAGAGTGGGAAGGGTCAGAGGGAGAAGTAGACTCCCCACTGAGTGGGGAGCCTGATGTGGGACTCGATCCTGGGACTCCAGGATCATGACCTGAGCTGAAGGCAGTTGCACCCAGGAGCCCCTTTACTGATCCTTCTTTCGTGGCTTGATGCATGTTCAATTTTGTAAACCATGTATGTTGTGCTTGGAGTGTATGTTGCCTAACCTTTGATCAGGGGTCTCTCTATATTCAAAGGATTGAGTTCATTAATAATGTTGTTCAACGTTTCCACATCTTTGGTTCTTTTTTGCCTGTTTAAGGTATCATTTTCTGAGGAATGTGTGTCAACCCCCCCCCCCCCACTGTAAGTACGAATTTGTCTGTCTTCTTCTTGTCATTCTGTCAAATTTTGCTTTATTTGCCTGGAGGGTCCTGGCTCAGGATTTTTATATCTTTCTGATGAATTATTGCAAAAAAAAGTTTGTGCCTTGAAGTCTGCTTTGCATGGCATTTATGTAGTTATATAGGCTCTTATTTTTATAAAATATCTTTCAGGTTTCTCATTCTATCCCTTTGGCTTTACTGCTTTTGGTTTGGGAGTCGTTCACATAAATAGTAAGGTAGAATCTTTGTCTTCTAACATGTCAAAAGTTACATCTGTTAATAAATTACATTTATATTATAATTGCTAATATACCTATGCCTATTGCTTCCATTATTTTTTTCCTATTTATCGAATCTTGTTCTTTGCTTCTGGTTTTCTCCTTTTCCTATATTAAATAACATCTTAATTCTTATTTTCCGATCAATTAAAATGACAGATATTCTGTTGCTATTGTTTTTGTGACTTAAATTTTTAACATCGATTCAAAGTTAATCAACATTCTCTACTCTCCTCCAGAAAAAAAGGGAAGGATTTTTTTTTAAGATTTTATTTATTTATTTGACAGACAGGGATCACAAGTAGGCAGAGAAGCAGGCAGAGAGAGAGACAGAGAAACAGGCTCCCTGCTGAGCAGAGAGCCCGATGCAGGCCTTGATCCCAGGACCCAGGGATCTTGACCTGAGCAGAGGCTTTAACCCACTGAGCCACCCAGGTGCCCCAGGAAGGATCTTTGAATACTTTTGTTCCACTTACCATCTACCACACTCACTGGTTGTTACCTAGCGTTTTAATTCTTGGGTTTAAACCCCACACCCCAAAGACCTTATTATTGTTGTTAGTCAATGTTTATTTAAATGAAACCTCTTATTTACCACTTTCTTTTGTCACTGTTCATTATTCCAACCCACTCTGATCTTCCGGGTTCTATCTCATTCTTACGGAAATAAATCTTTAGCCATTCTTTAGGGAGTGTTTATAAAAAGCAAACATAGAAAGTCTTTATTATGTCTTCCCACTTTAAAAAAATATGTTCTTTTTTGGGGCGGTGGGTGGAGTCAAAATATACGCAGGGAGGTGTGTGGCGTGCATGCAAAGGGCTTCTTAGCTCAATGAATTTTTGCATCTATACCCAAGCAAATACCACCCAGATCAAGATGTGGGATATTTTCATCATACCGGAGGGCTCTGTCCGTCCCTTCTCTGTCAGTAGTCACCCCTGCCATTCAGACATTTCTCTATACTGATTAAGTCAGCCTCGTTCTTGAATTTCACATCAGTGGGTCATAGAGTAGGTACTCTTTGTGTCCGGCTTCTTCCACTCAACATAATATTTGTGAGATTACTGTTCTTTATGGGGCAGCTTTTCCTGCCATGTGGATTTCATGTCATTATCACTCTTAAATGACAGTTTGCAGGTACAGAATTCCAGATTGATAGTTATTTTCCCAGCTTTGTGAAGATGTTATTTCAACGTCTTTCAGTCTTTACTGTTGCCAAAAAACCAAGTACACCGCCCGCTGAACTGTTTTTCCTTTGATGGCAACTGGTCCTTTTTCTCAGTTATTTCCTCCCCCCACCACTTCTGGTTGTGTTTAAAATGCTCCTTTCATCTTTGGTGTTCTAAAATGTCCGTATGTTATGTCAAGAGGAGGTGTGTTTTTTGGTAACGCTGCAAGAACAGACAGAAGTCAGAGGGCTTCATCAAGGTCACGGCAGTCCAGGTAAAGCCATCTCGCCAGACTTGGGCCTCACTGGGGTAGATCTAGGCCCCACACGGGGACGTGGAATGAATGTGGCAGATGGGATTTTTCAAGTCCCCTTCTTGAAAAAAGGGCAACCCTTGAAGAGCTCAGCCTCGTTCGGGGCTGAAGATTTTGCTCCTGCCGAGCACCAGGTTGGGTCCCATCTGCTGACCTTGCCTGCGTGGCAGTTAACACGAGGGTCTCTTTGTAGACCCCGATCCCAAGCCCCTCATGGCAACTTTCTTCTCTGGCTCCTTTGATCTTCTGCTTCCTTTCTTGAACCTGGTGAGTCCCTTTCTTCCTTTCTTTTGATCTTAATGGTTATGTTTAAAAAGTGTATTTTAACCAACTCTCCTACTTACTTGTGGCTAAAGGAGACTATCTGAACTCTGTCCACAATGTTCCCGGAATATGCATCGCACTCACCAATTTGTCAGTTATCTGGCTGGCCTTTGGGGGCTTGTGAGGAGCAAAGTGCAAGGACCCTGAAGCGAAGCCAGCCGGCTTTTGAATCATTGCTGTAACTAGTGATGAGCTGTTTGGTACTGGGTAAGTTATTAACGTTTCCTAAGCCTCAGTTTCCTTAACTCCAAAAAAGAAGATGATAAAAATTCTTACCACAGGGGTACCTGAGCAGCTCAGTCAGTTAAGCGTCTGTCTTTGGCTCAGGTCATGATCTTAGGGGTCCTGGGATCGAGCCCTGTGTGGGGTCTCCCTGCTCAGTGGGGAATCTGCTTCTTCCCCTCCCCCTCCCCCTTTCCCCACTCATGCTCTTTCTCTCTCTCTCAAGTAAATAAAAGAAATCGTTATAAAAAATTAAAAAAAATTTCTTACCACAGAGGGCTGTAGGGAGGACAAGATATGCTAATATCTTGTATGTAAAGCACTTGGCCCAGGACCTTAGGACACACTTCATCAATAACTATTAATATTACGAAACACTGCATAATATTATTACATTTATTAATTTGCATCCCTAGGAATCAAGTTTATGCACAAGTTGATGCAACGAAGAATCAGAAAGGCGTCTTTCACAAAAAAGAAGTACATGGAGTCAGAACCACAGTACTGAAATCTCCGTACACGTGCCATCGGTCGTGCTGCTCCTTGTAAACAGTGCCCTACAAGACCCTGCGTGCTCATATTTTATACATTCTGAGCTGAACTTTTCAAAGTGTTGAGACAATCCCTGCGAGCCAGAAAGAGAACATTGAGACAGAGGACACTGGCAGGCACTTTGCTTCCCCCAGAGTGTAAATCAATGCACTTGCTTTCCTCATTGAGGAGGGTGTTATGATCGACAGATGGACCAAACGGGGTTCTTAGCCCTGTGGTTGGTTTAGACCGCAGCGCCAAAGCCTTTAACTCATGGCGGACCGGTAATAAAGGGTTCATTGACGGGGTCAGAGGATCACTCTTCGAATAGCCTGGCTCTGGGGACACCTTAGCACAACGATGAAAGTGATGTTGCCATTATACAGGAAAGAAAGTACCCTTTCCTCAGGACACGATGCTCAGGGCTTGAGGCAGTAGAAAGCTCAGGTGGAACTAATTATGCGACCTCATCAAGGAAAGATCATTGCTGGTTTATAATGAATGAGTCATCGTCTGTTACAGAGTCTAGAGGTCTGCTGGAGTCTGGACTAGAGCTGGTTTTGGGTTCTAGTTGGATCTGTCAGTTCTACAACTTACCATTTGGGGGTCCAGGGATCTTTTAAGATGATTATGATTAGCACAATATTCATTTCTATTATTTCCCCTCTAACATTTTTTTTTTCAAATGTATTTATTTGTCAGAGAGAGAGGAAGAGAGAGCGAGCGAGCACAGGCAGACAGAGTGGCAGGCAGAGGCAGAGGGAGAAGCAGGCTCCCTGCCGAGCAAAGGAGCCCGATGTGGGACTCGATCCCATGACGCTGGGATCACGACCTGAGCCGAAGGCAGCCGCTTAACCAACTGAGCCACCCAGGCGTCCCCCCTCTAACATTTTTTTATAGGAGGTGATAGTTCTTCCTCAATTAGTGTTTTCATTATTAAAAAAAAAAAAGCAGCAGTTGGACTGACTTGAACTTCCAAAGTAGATCTAATAGTATTTTCCATGTATATTCAGGAGGAATTGGATCGCTACTGTAAGGCCAAATCAAACATTAATTTCAATTCAGAAGAAATTTTTTCAATCCCCGCAGTGGGACAGCAAGAAAATTAAACCTTATTGTGTAAATGTTACTGACACGTTCAAAATATCCCAGATTTTGTGGATTCTCTTTTGAATTTCCGCTAACTAAATGTTAGTCAAAACTTTTCAAGATTGAGTTAAGGACTACATAAACCAAACCAAACCAAAAGACCCAAACAAACCATTGGGTGTCCTTGGTCTACTACAAAGAGAATACCCTAGAACTGCCTAAATAGAAAATTTTAATTCTGGGCTTAAAACTATGATGATTTTTTAAAACACTGAATTAAAAAGAATGAAGTTAAAAGTGATCTGATAAGACAGTGTTGGTAGACTTGAACACCACACAAAACAATTACTGTAAAATTCACTATCGACGTCACTTTTCAAAGGTGTGGTTTACAGAATTTACACGGCTATTTTGGAAATAACAGTTTTCTAAATCTTGCACAGAATTTGAAGTCACCTCACTGTCCTTAAAAGCCTCCAGTGAGTGTTTGCTCTGGGCGTCAGCAGGGCCCATAGTCTGGGCCGATCTGCTTGTAAGGATCTCACACAAGTCTCCAGTCTATCTTATTCTAGAAATGTAAAGTCACCCAAATTTGGCAGGAGTCTTAAAATCTGAATTACATTCTCTGCATTTGTGGTTACATGGCAGTCCTAATAAATTTATACAACTTGTCATTTTTTTTTCAGTTAAATATGACTTGTTTCCCCCATCTACTCAAAATGGACTTGGAAATGAAAAAGATTTTGTTATTAAATTTCTCTTCCACTATCACCAGCAGAGGAGATGCCATCAAAAACACCTCTTGTGAAATGATTACAAGTGAAAAGCTACTGCAGTATTAACAGAATTTTCATTAAGATCCAATTTAAGGTCTATGCTCTATTTTCTGAAATGAAAAGCATTCTTAAATTCAAAAGCAGAAAAGGTTATCTGAGTTATAGGAGCTGTGTGGCTACAAAATGAGGCACCCAAACAACCCACCTTATCAACTCATCTTAATAGAGAATGTATTGGCTCATATCATTTCAAGTTTACTGTTTACTTGGTTTTGATTGAAAAAAGTTATTAGACTTGTCTGTCCACCCACCCATCAAGATGCAGACCACTCTGCAGGCACCAAATGCTTCTAGATGAACTGAGTTGGATCCTGTGGCTCTGGACACTCAGATGGACAGCCTTCTCCAAGGTGTCTGGGAGAACAGGAAGTCTTGAGCTTTGCCAAAGACTGATTCTTCCCATGGCACCCATTGACTTTTGTTACTGTGAAGGTCACTGGGATCCAATGCCAAGAAATACAAACTAACCACTTGGAAAACAGACAGTATAGCCTCTCCTCAAGGCCAGTTCTCAGGAAGGTGTGTATGATAGCATTCACGTGACAGCAAGCCACTGCTTTCCAGTGGTGGGGTTCCGTTCCCCGTGACATGTTCCTCATCGAGTGCGCATAAAAGGCACTGCCTCAAACTCCTCCTTCCAAGCATCCTCCCCTGACTTCTGTACTTCTGATCTCCACCTCTTGGTGTCAGGGGCACAGGTCTCCCAAAACCCAAATGCAGCTCATCACAGAGGCAATTTCGTTTCTGTGGCAACTGTAATGGCTTTAATACCTAATGACAATTTCCTTTCAAGAGCTTTATGAATATTAATACCCTGATCAGAGAGCAATATTTAAAAACAAGGCAGTTGTTACTATTTTTAATGCTCTTCTTCCACTGACAAACATGAAACTCATGATTTCAGTCTGTCAGTTTTTAAATAAATACAAGCAGGTAACTATCGTGTGCTCAGAACTGGGCTAGTGTTTTTGGAAGTCAAGAAGTAGGAGACACGGGGCGCCTGGGTGGCTCAGTGGGTTAAAGCCTCTGCTTTCGGCTCAGGTCATGATCCCAGGGTCCTGGGATTGAGCCCCACATCGGGCTCTCTGCTCCGCGGAGAGCCTGCTTCCTCCTTTCTCTCCCTGCCTGCCTCTCTTGCCTACTTGTGATCTCTGTCTGTCAAATAAATAAATAAAATCTTAAAAAAAAAAAAGAAGTAGGAGACATCATTCCTGTCTTTAAGGAGCTCATACTCCAAGTGGGAAAAGATTACTGATGTAATCAACTAATTAGAAGTCAATAGAAAATACTTTATTTCTACCCCGTGCCAAGGACTCTGCTAGTCCCAAGGGTAGAAAAAGATCAAGATCCTTACCTCAGTCCCCATCTGGAAGCCATGGGCCAGCATGCAAGTACGACAAAGTAATAGTAACAAAACAACAACAACAACAACGGTGAATACGATTCCACGAGGACTTATGGCATGGCAGCGTGCCTGGCGCTTCGTGGACTGTCACATGAGTCCACACAGACGTCAGCAGGATTAGAAAGGGCCCATGAAGTCAATTCTCATTCTGAGTAATCAGAATAAATGTTACTACCACAATCCCGTGTTACCAAGAACGATCAATTCTGCTTTTGCCAAGTATGATTGATTAGATGTTTGTTTGCTCCTGGCCACGCCTCTGGTTTAAGGAAATGTCAGTGCTCTACAACATTTAGTAACTGTTCCGAAGCCATGTGAAGTAGTTCCTTTCTGCCCAGCTTCACTGAGATATAACTGACATATGATACTGTATAAATTTAAAGTGTACAAAGCACTGATTTAGTATGTGTGTGTTTTGTGAAATGATTACCCCCGTAAGGTTAACACATCCTTACCTCCCAAAGTTACAACTTGTGTGTCTGTGTGTGTGTTTGGGGGGGGTGGTGAGAACTTTTTTTTTTATAAAATTTTTTTTAAATTTATTTATTTGTCAGAGAGAGAGGGAGAGAGAGAGAGTGAGCACAGGCAGACAGAGTGGCAGGCAGAGGCAGAGGGAGAAGCAGGCTCCCCGCCGAGCAAAGGAGCCCGTTGTGGGACTCCATCCCAGGACGCTGGAATCGTGACCTGAGCCGAAGGCAGCCGCTTAACCAACTGAGACACCCAGGCGTCCCGGTGGTGAGAACTTTTAAGATCAACTCTCTTAACCGCTTCCAAATATTGTTAGCTATCCTCACGGCTTCACAATTACTCATCTTAAAACTGGAAGTTTGTACCTTGGACCCCCTTCCCCCTTTCCTCTCACGGCCCCCTCCTCCCTCAATCACAGTTGGTATGAATTCAGTGGAAAGGCCGCAGCCCAAGTCTGTAAGAAAAAAAAAGGCCCATCTTCCTTTGTTGCTCCTCTTAGCATGGGCGTAAAGCCAAGAGAAGAAAACATTCTAAAATATTCCTTCTAATCCTGAAGTAGGAAACAGAAAACAAGACTAATTATTCACCCACAAAAGCCAACTGAAATGTGAAGGTGATTGGAAGCCCTTTGTCAGGCAGAGACCTGGGCTCATTTATCACCAGGGAGGCCCCCATTACGAGGACACCCCCCCGCCCCGGTTAGCAGGGGTGCCTCGGATACACACTGGTACTCAGTGTCCCGGTGCCCACAGCGGATGCCACTGTGAGGCCAAGAAGGGTCTGAGGTTTCAGTACACATCTGGTGGGAGTCCTTAGGTGGTCCTGAATATGGGTGCTCCTCAGTTATCTCTCTCTGCTCACGGCCCCCCAGCAACCCATCCATTCCCATGACCTCAATTATCCGCATGTTAATTCTCCGAAAGACAGATCCCTTCTTCACACTTTTCTGTGGGGCTTCGCGTCAGAAGGTTTACTTTCTCCTGGATGTCTCCCTGCAGCTGTCTGCCCACCCGAAGACCACCCGAGGGTCGTCCTCTTCCATCACCGTGCTTCCTCCCTAGTTTATCGGTTACTCAGCACACAGTTCCCACACATTTCCAAAGTGGTTCATCCTTCCCCGCAGGCTCCTGCTCCCATCTCCTACACTATTCAGACCCACCACTCTGCCCCAAACCCACAAGATCTGTTCTCATCTACACTACAGCTTAGCTCTTCGCTGTCCCCTGCCCATCCTTGCTTCCTTCCAGAACAGTCAGACTGCCTTCCCACAATGCAACTCTACTCACGGCCCTCCTTCCTTTGAAAGGCTTGTTTTCACCATAGCTCTCTGGGGAATGACCCAAGCCCTGACTGTGGCCTCAGGCTCAGACCCCACTGACCCATCCAGCTTCATCTCTCCCCATCATGCTTCTGCCCCCATGCTGGGCACTTCTCAGGACTCTCCCTCACCCTCCCCCCACCCGACCAGCTACTTACTGCCCATCTCTTAGAGCTGAGTCTAAAATCCTTTCTGCCAAGGTTGCTCCCTTGCCTCCCCTACACCGGGCTAGGTCTTCCTGTTACATATCCCATAGCAACATAAACGCCTGCTTTTATAGCACACGTTTAGGAGGATCATTAACAACGTCCTCATCTGGAAACTCTCCTCGTCTGCCCTCGTCCCAGGTCTGCAGCCCTCCACCATGCGGACCACAATGCCAGCCCAGTGTGCTGTCACTGGCCAGTGACACAGTGGTCTCCACACCACACTGCATGCTTCTTAAAGGCATGTACGTTGTCTTTCATCCGCCACTCCCCAGGATCTAGGGCAGTGCTAAACGCTAGAGATAAATGCTGAATGAACGAAGGGGGAGGAAAACGCTCTGAAAGCGACTCCACGGTACAGAAACCAGATCCTGACGCTTCCCTGCTCAGGGCTTCCCATCTCACTTAGAATAAAATCGAAGTTCTTTTTACCACCATCAAGTTTTGCATGATTTTGCCCCCGCTACCTATCTGATCTCGTGCCCCACACTGTTGATTTTGCTTCTCAAACTCACCGCACTCATTTTCACGTCAGGGCCTTTGCACCTGCTGTTCGCTCCACCTGGACATCTCCCCGGCATCCCTGCTGCTGGCTCCCCAACTTCTTACACAGCCCTGCTCAGCTCTCCGGTCCCAGAGAGACAGGCTCGCCTCACCCATCAGTTTGCAACCCTCCTGCCCTGCTTTTTATTTCTTCTTGGTGCCTTATCAACTGATGTTAGGTATTTGCTGTTTGTTTACTGTCCACCTTGCCCCATGCGAGTGTCAGGTTGGAGAAACCTAAAACTTTGTCCTTGGTGTTCTACCATATTCCCAGTGTCAGAACTATGCCTGGCACTCAGTAGGTATGCAAGAAATATTTGCTGAATGAATGACGAATGACGAAATGCTCAAAATTAAATGGCTTAGGTACTTCAGGGTTGTTTCTATTGTTTTACAATGATTATTTATAATAATACTAAAAAGCATAGATTCTAGTGTGGAATTATTCATTCATTCGGGAAGTATTTCCTGGATTCTGCATACAGCAGGAGAGCACAGAGGAGGAAACTACCGCAGTGGGCTCCTGGAAAATGGACACCTGCCAGATACAGAAGGGCATTCCCTGCAGAGAAAATCACACCTGCAGAGGGGAAGACCAGGGATAGGAAAGCTTCTTCCAACACCAACACCAACACCAAGGAATTTCCTGCCAGTCCCACGGGCACCCAACACATACTCAATCACTTAATTCAAATTGTTAATCTTTGAGTTTTCAATATTCCTCATTAACTTTGAACCTTGGGTTTGGTCCACATCCTCTGGTGTCTGACGAACGCAGAGATTCCTAATAGGTAGGCCTGTCAGAATGAGCTGCGGGGCTTTTTCAAATGACACCACAGTTACGGACATCCTGGGTGGGGGACTCCCCCACCGCTGACCCTCCACCTTCAGCCTCGCCTCCATCCCATGATCCTGTGTTCTGGAGAAAGTGCTGCCTCCCTCAGCTGGGAGGAGGCAGGAGAATTAATGGAGACCATTGGGCTTGTGTTGAGAATCCTGGGAAGGGCTGGCCTGCCCCGGCTGTGCCTCCCTCTCCTTTTCAGACTTCATCTTGATCAGAAAACCCATCCCCCTATCCCCCGAAAGATTTATACCTTCTGCCAAAAATGCTTACCCACCACGCTAAGTAAGAGAATATGCCAGGACTGCCCCACTCTCCCCGTGGGATGGGCGACCCAGCTGTCCAGGTGGGAGGTGACGAGGAAATGTTTTCTACTTACAGGAGAGCAGTGGGAGTCACTGGGATTCCCTGGGAATGTCTCACATGCCCTAAGTGAAAGTTCTCATTTCTCAAAGCCTCTGATCAGAGTCAGCCTGTGATAACACTTCCACAAAAGAAGAAAACAGGAAAAAAGCTCATGAAAGGTCCTAGGTTTGGGGAGAATCACTCGCTCATTTAAAAATTTAAATTTGGGGACAAATAATCTAGGCACTTTGCATTTTGGAGCTTTAATGGGTTATTTGAAGTTAAAAAAAGACAATTATATCTTCCTTTGAATTAATATAAAAACACAATCAGAAAACATGCATTAGATCACATGTAGCTAGGAGACAAAGGACGGGCCTTTCCCAACGACGTTTCTGATCACATCTATGAGAATTTTAAGAATATTCTCCTTTCCTCTAGCCGCTCTCATTTTCCAGCCACCGTGGAAGAGATCATAGCAAAAATGTCTAAGTCACTTGTCTCAATGGTTCATGATGTAGTCCTAGGAGGTTCCTGATAAGCCGATTCACCAATCCCTCAGAAGGTAAGACAGTACAGTGGTCAGGAGTGAGCTCCGCCACCCTAGAGCTGCGTGTGTGCAATGTCGTACACCTGTTTCCTCCCAGACATGATCGAACTATCGAAAGGGCTAAAAGAAACAACATGGGTACGGGGTTTAGGAGAGAGTCTGGCATGTAGTAATAGTAGGATGCAAAGCCCACCTCTGTTACTTCTAGCTAAGCAAGCTGCAGGTAGCCGTGAGGCAGGGTATGAGCACCAGACTTTGCAGGAAGGTTCTATCTCTAATCTGACATAGCCCCAAAAGCTAGCTATGGAAGAAGCTGTTGAAAGCCAAAAGACGGAAACAGGGAGGAGCAGATATTGAACCACTGCCTTCCTAAAGTAGCACTTAGCTACGTCCTGTGGTGCTTTTCCCCAGAAGGGGAAAGCTAAGTTGGTCAGCTTTCCTGGGAGCCTTGGTTTTTCATGCAGGTGTGTTGCATGTGTCCATGCATGCACGCACGCGTGCACACACTCACACACACACACACACACACACACCACGACCACTATACCACAGCACACTTCTAAACTGGAGAAATATCTCTAAAAGAAGTTATTTTCATATAAGAAATAAAAGCCAAGCAGAATAGGCCAGTCATCAAGGCTATATGAAAGAGATTATAGGAAAGTGTTACCTCTGTATGTTTCTATATATTATAGTGTGTGTGTGTGTGTGTGTGTGTCTGTGCGTGTGCACGCATGTGTATCTGGCTCTTAACTGGGAATGATTTTGTCCTCCTCCCTGTCCCTATTCTATGTGTCAGTATCTGGGGACATTGTTGATGATCACAAGTGTGTGTTGGGCTGTTACTGGCCTCTGGGTTCATGGAAGAGTTCATGGGTGTCACTGAACATCCCATAATGCCCAGGACAGCCTTCCACACACAGTGATCCAGCCCAAAGTGCCAACAGTGCTGAGGCTGAGAAACCCTGGAAAAACATTCGTCTTTACATAGACAGTGACTGAAGCGATGCTATAAATTTCTATGAACATGAAGAAACAGAGAACTTTCTCTATAAGACTTAAAATAAAAATAAAACCCTGCTGTAGAGGCGAATGCTAGGCTTAAAATGGAAAAAACAACAATTACGCTGTTTTCTTCTGGGATAATATGGAGTCAAAGTGGCCAAGAAACCTACCAGAGCCTTTTTCTTTTTTTCTTTCCAGGCAGGTAAGAGCAGCCTGAACCAAGCTCCAGAAATGACTAAATCAAATTGCCAGGCAAGCAACCTTCACGTGCATGAGTCTCCCTCACTGAATTCCTGTTCCCTCGGAGGGGAGGTCAGACTTGAGGGAGAGGTTCCAGTGTATTCTAAGCTGGGGATTCAGAAAATATTAATAAGCATTCTGAGAAGCTTGAGAAGGCCCTGAGGTCATTGCCTCTCCTTCTAGCAAGAAGGGGGCGGGGCAGGCGTCATTTGGACCCAATGGGAGCCTGCCCAGTCTTTAGGACCTAAGGCTCCTAAGTGCACTTTATAAGAGAACCTTGTGCTATGAAATGGAAGCACTCACGCTAGTATGAATGTACCGTGTGCCTCCCATG
Source organism: Mellivora capensis (assembly GCA_004024625.1). Taxonomy (NCBI): domain Eukaryota; kingdom Metazoa; phylum Chordata; class Mammalia; order Carnivora; family Mustelidae; genus Mellivora; species Mellivora capensis. The sequence goes on from PISX010000864.1 coordinate 143,398, forward strand.
TGCCAGGTGGTAAGGAAACAGCGAGACCCAGCCCCTGAACTCGAGTGGCTCGGGATGGAGAGATGCACAATGAATGAACGACGGGGTCATGCCACACCGGCCCAGGGAAAATGAAGAGTCATTATTCAGGGCAGTTAGAGGAAGGTATCCTGGGAAAAGGGGCTATTTTCTCCGGCTCTGAAGGAGGAAGAATGTTCCCCAGATGTAGCGTTGGGGTGGGAGGAAGTGTGTGGCCATGCAAAGACCCCGTGGCATCCAATGGCATTCAGGGGGCTCAGCACACAGTTGTTCTGGAGCCGAGTGCATGGCTGTGAGGGGAGGAGACCAGCTGGGGAGCAGGGGCTAGGGCCTGGCAAATAATACGGGTTTGATGGTATCAGGTGAAGCTTCCTCAGGATCATATAGGATTATGTTTAAGACAGTGTATAATTTCATAATCTATCCTATCTAGGATTCAAAGTGACTGCCCGAAGATAGAGTTTCCTCTAAGAAGCTCTGTTTTCCTGACATCTAGGGCTTTATAAACGTATATGACAGAAGGGCTCGCTCAAAGGGGGCTAAGTAAATTCTTTTGGAGTAGGAAAAAACCCCCGCTTTCTGCCAGTTTTGTAGCTCTTTCAAGGAACTTTTGGGTCTGTTTTGCTAGAGCAACCCCCCCTTTCCCCATCTCCCCTCACCCAACTAATGAATTATGTCCTTGCTGGCACAGGCTGGCTTTCATATTTCTCTCCCCACATCATGATGGAGATGCCACAGACAATCCTTTAGCAGACTCTAAGTTAAATGACACTCCACTCTCGGAGCCATGAATCACCAAAGCCTCTCTGATTAGAATCTCAATTTTCCCTCTTGGCTTGTTTGTGACTCTGTTCTAAAGAAAAAAGCATTAGGCTTAATAAATCAACATGAAACAATATAAGCCTCATAAAACAAGTCCCTCCTGGTTTTTATGACTTTTTACATTGACAAAACAGTTCTCCAGCTCTCCGGCAGGATGGTGGGCGCTATGAGACGGCATCACTGATGGCTAGGTTCCCCTCTTAGTCACTGCATTTCCTCCAAACTCAAACTCATGATTGGATGTCAAACAGGAGCACAACTGGGTCTTTACTGCTAATTCTGTCGGTTGTTAGATGATGAAACAATTTTCATCATTGAAAGAATTAATGCCAACGGTTGAAAATTTTTAAAGAGCCAAGTCATGGAAATAACCACATTAGAGAAAAACTGTCCTTAACCCTGGCATTATTAATGTGTTTCTTATGCCAATTTTATAAAGCTCGTAACCACAAAGTCTGTACAATTTTGTGTTGTCTTCTATTCATTTAAATGCTTGTCTATAAAATGGATTATACTGGCATTAAAATGTACGTTTTCTGAGAAGACTTAATGGCATGCAAGGGAAAATGCATTTAGTATAATGTCAAGTAATAAATACAAGATAAAAAGTTTACAAGCCTAATTTTTGTGTGTATACATACACACATATACACATGGAAAGAACTATACCAAAATATTAATGCTAGTTATTTTTGGATGGTAGGATTACTTTAATCATCTTTCTGAAATTGCCCAAATTTCTACAATGAACCTTTTTCATTTTACATTGGAAAAAAGTTCTATTACATTAAATATTTCCCATGCTTCTAGTTTCCATAACTATCATCTTAATGCTTGCACAATATGCCATTTAATGGACATAACTTTTTTACTGAATTCTCTTTTGGGGGGAGGTGGAGGCATTTTCCCATTTTTGGCTATTATAACTCTTGCTCTAAATTTCTGCCTGGCTCCACGTCCAAACTGCTTTACGTGGAAAATGAGGAAAATGATCGTACCTCTGTTCCCTACTCCAGGTCAGGGCAGAGCTGGGAGCAGAGGCATTGGAGCTGGACATTTCTTGTCAGAAGGCTGCCTAGTTTCTTTCTAGCATGGTCATGGGATGACACAAAATGGGATAATGGATACTGAGCTCCTGGACACCGGACACCAGGAGACATACTGCTGTTCGACCATCTCTCCCCTCCCACTCCTTCTCTAGCCACCTGAGCTCCAGGTGGAATGCATCCTTCCCAGCTCCCAACTACCAGCCCCCAGCATCCACTGTCATTCTAGAAAGCCCCTTCACTTGGTCTTCACTAGGGCCAAGTCCCATCTACCGGTTCAAGTGTCTATGCTCTTGTGATCTTTCAGGACCCCTTGTTTGGGTTAGTTTCCCCTCTTTGGGAAGGATGCCCAGAGCCCATAGGAAGTGCCCCATTCTGAGCATTTGCTGCATTGTGTTTGCCTGTTTACTCCTCTCTTTCTTCCACTGGATTGAAAGCTCATCAAGGTCAGAGCTGTCATGTCCACCCTAAGCATTCAGCACAGGGTGTGACACATAGTAGACACTCAAGAAGGTGGTTGCCTGAATGGTTTTTTGTCACATCATTAATCTTCAAAAGTGTGATTTTAGCAGTAACGCAGTATTTTGTTATGTTAAATGTTCTATGTGTAATCTATTGATTCTTTATTATAGTCCCCTTTTGATTAGGGAGAGGGAGAGGTATTATAAATAATTTATAGGGAACATCCTAGTACATCAATCTTATTTTTTTTTAAAGAAAATAAAATTTAAAGTGTAGAACTGTTGACTTTGAACATCTTAAGACTTTGATCGCCAAAGTGAGGGGCTTTGTGTCTTGAAATCCCAGGCTCCACTCTACATGTCAATGGCTGTCATCTCCACAAATCAGCTCGATTGCTCAGATTAATGTCTGCCCTGAAAAATGTATTCTTGCTGAAGAATTTTGGTGTTTTTGGTGATTTCCAAGATGCCGAGCTGGGGCTCTGATGCCACACACATTACACCTGGAGAGCCACTTCTGCCACGAGGTCAGGGGAAAGGGAAGAACCCCTCAGTGTTCTATAGCTTTGGCCCGGAGAGGCCAGAGAGGTGACTGTGAATCTGGAGTTCCCACAACTCCATGCAATGGCTCGGAAACACCACTGAGTGTTGTGTTTATGTCCAGTGACATTTCCTTTCCCCTGACCCCACTTACTACACTTTCTTTCAAACCTTATTAGGTAATACAAAATTGGTGACATTCAAACTTTTTCTCCTACAAAATACCAGCAATATCTGTTTTGCTTTTATACTTCTCTATATGCTTATATACTTATCTGTGTATTCCCAAGTAAATGTATTATTGATAAAACAAAAATCTCTCCCCACCAAATGTCTTTAAAAAGGGACTTTTCCATGCAGGTGGAGAACTTCAAAATGTGGTTCATTTCCTGGACCTGTGTGAGGGTCATCTGGGGCCACCACTACTTATTGAACGGGCACAGGGATCTGGAGTTTAAAAGCTCCCAGAAAAATTCCCCACCCGGCTTTACGGAGATAGAATTGATACATAAAGTCGTTTTAGTTAAAAGGCGTACAATGGGATGAATTGATACATGCACATAGTGGGAAATGTTTACCACAATAAGGTTAGTTAACACACCCATCACCTAATTACAATTTCTGCTTGCTGTTGTTATGAGGAGAATATTGGAACTCCATTCTCACAACAACTTTCAAGCAGACAACACAGTAGTGTAAACTATCATCACCATGTTATACATTAGATCCTCAGAACTTACTCACAACTGGACATGTATACCCTTTGACCTACATTTCCCCCAGTCCTCAACCTTGAGCAACCACTATTCTACTCTCTATTTATATGGGTTCAGCTTTTTTTATGATCTCACCTATAAGTGAGATTATACAGTATTTTTCTTTTTTGATCTGAAAAATCAAAATGTTTTTTTACTTTGCTTAGCATAATGTCTTCAAGGTCCATCCATGTCACAAATGGCAGGATTTCCTTCTTTTTAATGGTTGAATAATATTCCAAAGTCTGTGTGTGTGCGCGCATGTGTGCACACTATATATATACATTGTATACAGACATGTAGTTTTTTTGATCCATTCATCCATCAGTGGACATTTAGGTTATTTCCATGTCTTGGTTACTGTGACTAATTCTGGAATGAACATGGGGGTGCGGATATCTCTTCAAGACAGCGATTTCATTTCCTTCAGATATATACCCAGAAGTAGGAATGCTGGACAATACAGTAGTTATACTTTTAATTTTTTCAGGAACATCCATACTGTTTCCACAGTGGCTTCACCAATATACACTCACCAACAGTTGGCAAGGGTTCTCTCTTTTCCATAACCCTGCCAGCCCTTAATTTCTCTTTCTTTCTCTCTTTTAAATAATAGTCCTTCTAACAAGGGTGAGGTAAAATCTTATTGTGATATTGATTTGCACTTCCCTGATGACCAGTCACTCAAAATGGTGTTGGACACCATTTCATATACCTGTTGGCCAATGTGTATGACTTTCTTAAAAAAACGTTTATTAACGTACTTTGCCCATTTTTAAATTGGTATTTTTTGTTTTCTGCTACTGAGTTGTAGAAAAGTTCCAAGCTTGTTAATGTCTGTAAACCATTACAAAGCTGTAATATAGAGATTGTCTTCCCAACTTTAAATTTTTCCTTTCTTTCAATTTGATCAGGAGACTAGGACCAGAATAAGAAACAAAAAAAAATTTTTAAAGCCTCTAACTATGTAGATAACCTGTCACAAAACAAATCAATGTAATGATCTCTTATTGAAACTCTGGCAAAAGAAATCCTATGAAGCCCTAGGGAACTGAAGTTTAAACAGTGCAAAGGGTCATGATTAATTCTTAATATTTGATGTACTGGTTTTACTCCTATTTTAGGTAACTCTGAAAAATGTTTTTAAGAACTTCACAAATAATTTTACTTGAGTGAAAAATAAACCCAGTCAGTCTGAAGAAAATATCAAATGATTATTAGTAGACTATGGCACACGGACATGGTGACAGCTACGAAGGCAGCTTGGGACTGAGTGATGGTTGGAAAGCCCTGGGCTGGACCAACCCCCACATTAAAACACCCAAGTGGTTTTCCAGTGAGGGCTCACTCCAGCACAGCCCACACACAATATGAAGAGGTTCCCTCAATGTCATGAAATGAAAGACCAAGGGAAAAGGCTTTGGAAAGGAGACTGTAGGGTTTATAAGGAGTCATGCTCACCTTAAGAGTGAAGAAACCACACCAGGAAAATGTCACTCAAATAAAATGAAAGAAACAATGATCATTGTTGTGAAAACCTAGTATCACTTCCCATAAATGGAATCGACCATGAAAATATCTGACTAGTAACTAAAGAATGCTCATCTTTTAGTCACTTACAATGATCTAGCTAACCACAGTAGAGGAAACTTTGACTTAAATTCTTCATATTTCAGATGAGAAAAATAAGGTCCAGAGGGCAGAAGAGAGCTGCCCGAGATCACACATTTGGAATCCACGTCTCTGGACTTCTCCACCATGACACCCCCAGTATGGCAGCAACCTAGGCCATCAGCAGAACTGGCCCAGCACGAGAAATCCTTCTGTCCCACGTGACTCTGCAAGCACTCTCTTCTGTATCTTGTAGCTGATCTAAAGTGAAGTGCCTCAGATTTGCAGTCTGAAGGTAACTGTTAAAGGAGTCTAGAGGCAAATTAGAAAACACTGATTGCACTCTGTTCCTCTAGAGTGAGAAATTAAATCAACCAAGCAAAATCAGAGCATCCCAGCTGTCGCGTCAGGGGAGCCCTTGGCAAAGCCCGACACAGCATGAGAAGCAAGGAGCCAGGCCCATACACCAGGAACACAGAATCCAACCACCACAGCTTTTCCTACATCCTTGCAGACCCTACGGCTTCAAACCCAAGGACACCTGGCCGCATGGGGTTTCCTTTGTGGGAATGTGCTGATTATGTGTGGAAGCCTGGGGTATCTAGTGTCAAGATTTTTTAATCATCTTTTGAGGCTTGATTCGCAGACCATCCCTTGCCCGAGGTTCTTGGAACCTTCTCACTTTTATTGATTTCTCCTTTCTTTAAATTTCACCCAGAAGTTCTGGATAGAAGGGGCCATGAGGTGTTGAGAGTAAGCCCATTAATTGTACTTAGTTTATATGTTTTAAATTTTTAAAAGTCACAAGTTACTAAAAATGATTTTATTAAGATTATCTCATTTAATTTTATTAAAGTGATAAAAATCATTTTACTATTCACACTTTACAAAGATTGAGAAATCAACTGTCTACAACTGGGAATATTATTATGCAGAAGAGAGGCCAACCAAGGAAGACATGGCAGATTTTATGGGAGCAGAGAGCCCCCACCCTCCTGCCCATGACTGGGACCTCCTCTGTTCTTTCCCTGCCCAGGCTTTAGAGCCCAGCTCAGCAGTGCACTCTGTCCGCTATCAGAGGATGTCTGTATGTTAACAAATGCAATTTTATCAGAACTTCACAGGAATTACACTGCTCCATGAGGACAGAGACTGTGTCTTTGTGTCTGTCAGTATACGCAGCGCCTGCCACCATGTTAACACATATTAGGCACTAAATGGTTGTTGAATGGATGGGTGGAAGGAAGGAAAGAAAGAAGGAGGGATGGATGAATTGAGGCATCAATGAATCAATGAGAAAACTGGGGGTGTCAAAAACTACTTTATAGAAAGCTATTCTTTCAATGGGCAAAAGAGGATTAGGGAACAGAGTTCCAGAAATAGCTGAGTTCTAGTTCCTACAGACATTTCAATGAGATTTTTGTAGATAAAAAGGTACAGCTAGGGGCAGCTGGGTGGCTCAGTTGGTTAAGCATCTGACTCTGGATTTTTGGCTCAGGTCATGATCTCAGGGTCATGGGACTGAGCACCTCATCGGGCTCTGTGCTCAGCAGGGAGTCTACTTAAGATTCTCTCTCTCTCTGTCTGCCCCTACCCCTGTTCACTGTCCCTTTCTCTCAATTAAATAAATCTTTAAAAGAGAGAGAGAGAGAGAGAGAGAGAGATACACCTAAAAAAAAAAAAATCCCAAGCATCACCAAGAAAATTCAGTGTTTGTTAAAGTGAAGCGTGATATTGCGCCCCCCGCCCCCCACGTATCATGCAGGGACCAATGTGAGCAGAGCATAAGCTATGCACTACAGAGAGCACCACCGGGTTGTACCCGGAGCAGTAGAGTTTCTAGGGATGGTACTAATTCCTGAGCATGTCTGGATCGTCACTGACAGAGGACACGTGAGTGACGCCATGTTCCCCGGATTACAGGCTCCCTTGTAAGCAGTTTGCTTCATGGTGCCTCCAACCATAGGGGAATATCTGCCTTTTTGTTTCATTCCCATTTTGCCAATGTAATTCCTCAGTCAGAGTACATACAGGGGCTGTATTTTATATTCATCCACCTAATGGTGAAATCACTTTTTGTCCTCACAATATAGTGATGCTGGCGTTAGCTCTGTGTTGCTGCTGCCATTGCACGGTTTTGAGAAATCAGTTTGGCCAAGGTTACACAGCTAGTCAGGGAAGAAAGGGAGGGCCAAAGCTGGCAGTCTGACTTTTAAACCGATATTCCTAAGTGTCTTATCAAACCTATCACGGTATTCAAAGAAAAGTTGATGATCTCAATTAAATATATCATCACTGTGAGAAGACGCAAAGGGAGAGGTAGCTGAGTAGGTGGAGAGGAGGAAGGGAAGGAGAGAAAACAGAGAAAAGCCAATTTGGTAGTAGATGGAGTTTGATTCTTCCTGGTTCTATCCCATTTCTCAAAAGCTAGTTAGCCACAGTGCGGTTTTTACTGCGTGCACCCCGGACTGTATCAGAAAGCCTCTGACCCAGAGCTGGGGCTATCTGTGGCCCCAGATGGACGTGGCCCCGGATGGACTTTTTCTCCTCTTGCTTAAAAAAACATAACCACATCTGCTTGTGGGTGCCATTCTCAAAATGCAAGCCCTAATTTAACAGAGGATCTTTGCTCTTTACTGGGCAGTGAACACAGCTAAGCATCCGTGAGGAGACGGGAAGCCATGGTCTCTGTCTTTGAAGAAGTCATTTGGAAATACCTGGATGGCACATGCATGTAGGCCAAACCCCACTGATCAACCATGGCTGCCAAGAGCCCTTTCCTGAGTTTTTTTTAGTAATTTAAAAAAATATTTTATTTGTTTATTTGACACAGAGAGAGAGAGAGAGAGAGAGAGCGAGCATGTGCGCGCATAAGCAAGGGGAAGGCAGGCAGAGGGAGAAGGTGAAGCAGGCTCTCTGTCAGCAGGGAGCCTGACGCCGGGCTCGATCCCAGGACCCTGGGATCATGACCTGAGCTGAAGGCAGAGGCTTCACCGATTGAGCCACCCTGATGCCCCTTTAAGGAGGATCTGAGCCTGAATCCAGGCTGAATAGATGAATGTTCTTGTCAATTAGAAATGTCTGCCAAGGGCATATACTGAGGAAGTTTCTAGCACAATGCCTAGCACTAAGTATATGCGCAACAAATATTATTTTTCTTTGAGTGAAGTCCTAGAAACCTTCATTCTGACCAGAGCACCAGAGGACAACCTTTTCTTCCCTGGGCCTGACCTCAGGACAGAGAACAGGTATGGAGAAAAGAAGACAGACTTTGCATGAAGCGCAAAGGAGGCTCCACTCAACCCTAATGATCTACAGTAACGAGTCCTACTGGTAGTGATTTGTATCCTATTACTCTAGCAAAGCCCTGGATTCCTCTTTGCAGCAGGATGACATTGGATAGGGCCCTTAGTGAAGTTTAACTATGGCACAAGGTATTTTTTTGCCCTAGAAAACCTGCTGACAGGCCTCTTCTGAAAAACCAAGAGCAGAAATGCTTTTCACTCCACCGAATGGAATTGCACGTGACGCACAGTAGTGGCGATGACAGAATCCTGGGGCTACATGAGGTACCTCCAGCTCCCACTACATCCACTCCACAGATCTCTGGCTGTGTCTCCTGGGCAGCTTTATGGGTTTTGTTCCCAAACAGTTAAGTAAAATGAAGACCCATTAGGAGCTGACGAGTTGTCCCTACGTTGAATAGCTCAAGTGCTTTTCCAGAAGCCGGATGGATATCCTGACCTGGATCCCTCTCCGACATGCTTCTCTGTGCCTCTGAGAGCTTATATAACTGATAGTCACCCACGTCCTGAGCAGCAGGTGACAGGGATCAAAGATGGCCCCAGTCAACGGCGCCACTGAAATGTCCCCCGCACGGCATCATTTCTGGGCACCTTTTTTCTGGCACTGTAATTTCCTGGGACATCTGACCTGAATCAAATTCAGGCTCACCAGAGGCCACATAAATGGTATCAGTCAAAGGAAGAGTGTCAAAATGCATTTCTCCCGTCTCCCTGCCCTGCAATTTCCTCACCTCAGGATTATACGTTCGCATGGCCAGAGCTATTATTTCTGCTGCAAGTAAAAATAAGACCAGCCAGTAAGATTCACTGAGAAAACATCCTTGACATTTACCTTAGTGCGTCCAGAAGCTTAGCTCACCACACGTCTCTGTGGGAAGGAAAGAAACAGAGTCCTGAGTCCTTCCAAGAGTTTACACGATGCAAGGGGCCAAGTTATTCTGTTGGGCCAAGAGACTGTCTTCAGGTGTGTGTGGTGGGGAGGGACCCGCCCACATGAAACTCCCACACTTCAAGGACTGTCTTGTTTTTGCCTTCTGAAATCTGGTTTTAGGACAAAAGGTAGACTAGTTCCTGTCACATGGTAGGCACCCGGTAAATATTTAATGAACAGAGGAAGGCTCTTGCATCTCCTCCTTGCTGGCCATCCCCTAGGGAATAAGTAGTCCCCAGAGAGAGGACCCTGGGGGGCAGCAGACATGAAGGCAAACCCCACTTCTTCCTTCCCGGCTGCACGATCTGATCCAGTCACCTCAACCACTGAGCCTCAGTTTCCTTGAGGGTAATCTGAAGGTGAAGACAAGGGCCTGGCTTCTCTCTCAGAAATGTTGTGAGGGCATTGAAGGTGACCTGGGCAACTGGGGCCTGCAGCCCAGTACGGGCCAGGCGGTTGGTAACAGGAGTCTCGGTTTGAGGACCAATGTATTAAGTGTCTTCATGAGGACACAGTAGATTTTTGCAAACAGATAAAATGTGCCGTGGCTCTTTGTGACTCTTAGGAAAGGCCTGAGGCCCTTCCGTTAGTGATGTTCAAGTCATTCACTTAAGAGGGAGAGGAGAGGCTACATTTTTCACCAACACATACACTTATTCTAAGTGCCCACGGGCTTCTAAGCCTAGCACCCAACAGATCAAGGAGAGCCACAATTTGTCTTCTGATGTAGAGGGCCAGATATGAAGAAAGATAAACCATCCATGGAAGGCCCTTTAATAGCTAAGCTCCCCCTTTTAGATACTGCAGAGGTCCAAACAAAAAAGTCTTTTTGTTGGGCGGGGGATTAGTTTTGGTAAGAACATTTAACATGAAATTTACCCTCAATCAATGTTCCCGTGTACAACACAGAAGTGAAAACAGACACTTTCCAACCTGCTTGCAGGACATTCACATAGCTCTACCACTGGTGGGACCTGTCCCTCTCCACGCTTGACAATCACGCAACGGGACAGTGATGGGTCAGCCCATCAAACTGAACTGCAGACTTAGAGATAAAGGAATATGTAAACTGGGTATTTCTGCAGATTTTGGGCAGGCTGCCTGTCACTCTCTTCTCTGGCTTATGTTGCTTCTCTCCCTCCCTCTCTCTCTCTCTATATATATATACAGTGAATGAATGAGTGAAGCAAACGAATGAACACACATACAATCAGCCCATATAGAAATCTTGGGTGTTAATGGTTTTGACAACTGGAATTTATTTTAAATCTATTACTGTGCTACAAAATTACCCTTCATCAATCAGACACCGTTCTTAAGAATTCTATCTTAAGCTCCTATATCTCAAGTAATTATACTAAAATGGTGTTATTAGAGTTAGCTCAAGAAAATTATCCAGCAAATGAATGAGATTTAAAAGGAAAAAAAATCATCTTAAAAGAGATTTCTAATTACATAGTTTTTTTTTTAAAGATTTTATTTATTTATTTGACAGACAGAGATCACAAGTAGGCAGAGAGAGAGAAGGAAGCAGGCTCCCCTCTGCGCAGAGAGCCGGATGCAGGGGTTCGATCCCAGGACCCTGAGATCATGACCTGAGCTGAAGGCAGAGGCTTTAACCCATTGAGCCACCCAGGCGCCCCTCTAATTACATAGTTTAAAAAAATTACCAGGGTTTCCATCCTGACTATGCCCTGCATTTCATAAAAACTTTACATAGCGGTAGAGCCCCCCTCCTCTCACCCAGTGAGCGCTGGGATGCGCGGTATTATAGAATCATTAGGAGCACTGGCTCTGGCGGGTGGCTAGCCAACTGGGGGACCCCAGGCAAGTGCATGCCTCTCCAGGCTTCCATGTCTTCATCTTCCCAATGTGGATAATACTACATAATTGGAAGGGATGTGGGGAGGATTCAAGGGCGTCATCTACTCACAGTGTCCAGTACACGGTGAACACTGAGTAAATGTCAGCCATCTTCTTCCCACTGGTAAAATGCTTTTCTGTCAGGTCAGTGGAAGAATGGCAAAGATTTGCTTTCTCTCCAGGAGTGAGTCATACTCCCTTCCCGTGTATTTGCTAATTAAATTTCATTTAATGTCACTGGCCCTTCTCTCCCAACTTCTGCCGGTGAAAGCAAATATTGGCCAACCCCAGACAAAAACGAAGGTACATAGAAAGCATGTATCTCCTTGCCTGTCATCTCTACAGTATCGTGAGCTCCTTGAGGGTGGTGGCGGATGAAAATGGCTCACATCTGGTGAGAGCTTACCATGTGGAAGACACTGTTTTAAGTACTTAGCATGTATTAATTCATTTGATCCTCACGAGAAGCCTAGGAGGCAGTCAGCATGTCTTATTTACCCTCTGTTCACTCAATAAATGAAGACTTGTGTCATGTTTACTGATGAGCCCTTCCAGGTATCTTATAGGCCATACAGTCTAGTGGTTAAGAACACTCCTGGCTCCTCTACTGATTGGCAGTGTGACTTCAGGCTAGTTACTAAATGGATGGAGGTAGTAATCAGCATCTCCATCACCACCATCACCATCATCATCATCATCACTACAACACATGCAACTATTACAAAAATGAGCTGATACACGTAAATGGTTTAGAATAGTGCCAGGCACACAGGACATATTTAGTGAATTTTAGCAAATGGGGTCCATGATCCGTGGGTCCATTTTAAAGAGGAAATAATATCCTTCCTATGAAGTCATTGGTTAGAGAAACAAACAAGCGAAGCTCATTTTCTTTGTCTCTTATAGGAAAGCAAGAAGAAAGGATCAAAGCTTCAATTGACATAAAAACTTGAATTACTCTTGGGGTATCCAGGAAAACAAGGGAATGGTCATTTATTGCCCAGGATGAACTGGTCCTCATTTGCCTAAGATATTGAATCCTCTGATAACTCATTTAAATTTGTGAATTATCTTATTTGGATATAACATGTCTGTAAACAGAACTGAACTATCCAAGCCCATTAGAATGGAATGTTCTCTTGCTTGTTCACTTATTGACATTTGCTCACTCATTGAGCCTCTACCCTGTGACTGACACTGATCTAGTCACTGGGGATCCAACAGTGAAGAAAACAAAGTCCCTGTCCTTGGGCACTTTTGTATGGTGCCAGCAAATAGATAAGTACATAATAACATGTGAGCTAGTAATAACACCATGTCTAACTGGTAAGTTTGTATTTGCAAAAGTATCTGCTCCTTAAAATACTAAAAAAAAGAAGGGAAAGATTTAAAGACTAAAATAGTTGCTGGACCATAATCATCTGGTAGGTCAGCTAACTCAGCTACTTGAGCCCAAACCCGTCAGGGCCCTCCGACTGAACACAGAAGGGATGGAGAGAAGAGCCTGGGACACAAGGGAAGGGTGTGGACCCATCCCCCATCCCTGCCAGGGCAACAGGCTGCCCTAGGCTGAAGCACTCTGGAGAGAAGAGGAACACTTCGGAGCAGATCTAGTCCTAGCTGTGGTTCCAAGGCTGATGCCATGTCCATGGGTCCCAGTGATGTCATCCCTCCCAGCTGCAGGCTCAGCCTCGCCAGGTCCCCACAACAGTTTTGACTAGCGGGTGGCAGGATTTCTGGAGCACTAGTCTGGCATCCGAGGTTCAGTGTCCAGATCCCCTTGTCATTTCTGACCTGTACTCAATGCTCTGACAAGCAGGCTTCCTCCCTGTTCATCAGACTTGGCTTCCAACCAATGGCCCACCTCTGCTGACAGGATTCCCAGTTTAATCCCTGTCCTGAGGCCTGTTCTGGTCACCTGCTGAGCACTCTAATACTGCTCAGACTGGAGACTCTGTGCCTTCCTTCTGCTCATCTCACATGGTCTTAAGCAGCCCTGCAGTTTGCCATGCTATCTGCAGGAAACCTCTTCCAGGATTTCCAAATTGGGTCTGCTTCTGGATGGTCCACGCATGTATATGACTGTCTTGTAGCTTCGTGATGGAACCCTACCACAACGGCTGACTGTCTGGCTCGTGAAATTTGCTCTATTGTCATGGAGTTCTTAAAACTTTATTGTGGTTGCTCAACAGGAGTTCTGCTGGGGCAAGCATTTGGGACCATCACTCAACACCCCACCCACATATAGCCACTAAAAAGAGAGAGAACTATACTTCTAGGGTTTGGCCATTACCATAGTTAATACTGAGCACTGAACAATTGTACTCAGATGGACACCGAAAGTGTTCTTACCCCTACCTGCTGAGAATCAGCCCAGAATCAGATCTCCCTGTATTATGCTCTGAATGTCTGCACATCTCTATTATCAAAGTTTCTACTTATATTCAGATATTTATCTGATTATTTAATGTCTATCTCCTCCACTTGACTGTAAACCCCGTGAGGACAGGGGTTGTGTCTGCTTTTCTCACACAGTATCTGCTGAACTTAATGGAGGGCTGGCACATCAACAGAACCTGGTCTCTGGTTGACTGACACAAGGGTCTTCCTTGATTCAGCCCATACCTGAGCTAATGTCGTGGTAAACTGGGCAAAAGATCTTAAAATCAACCTCTTGGCTGAACATTCTTCTTTATCTTCTTCTTCTAGCCACAACTTGATGATCTTATGGGTGCGTTGCTTACTCTTTAATGTTCTCGAACTGGTGGCTGTCCCTTTTTACCGCAGCAAGACCAGGAGGAGCAGCTGGTATCTTCCTTATTTGACGCTGCTTCCACACATTGTCTCCTTGTTCCCAAAAACTCCTTCAGCTTTGAAGCTCACCTGACCACACTATAAATCACCCACTATTGTTTCATTGATTGAACAATCTCTGTGACCCTCAGCTTCATTTCTTGAGTTCTGGGTCCCTCTCTGGCATCATAATCCTAGATGATCTCAGTGTACGCCATGGCATCCTAGTAACAGCGTGACTACAAGTTCCTCCTCTCTGATGGTCTTGTTCCTACCTTAGTTCAGCTCCTCAGTCTTCTTTCAAACTTACCATGAGTATAACTGCAATTTCTGTGACCTCAACAGAGATGGGCTGATTTAAGGTGAGTCCCTGCTGCCCATTAAAACTCACATCTAAAAATACTTATTTCTTAACTGGAATGAAGCCACTCAGGTTTATACTTCACCAATAAAAAATGTAGGCTGAAGTAAGGCAAATCAAAGCATCAAGAACTTCTGTGTACTTTCACAAATAGCTGTGGCTGGACAATATGCTTCTGATATAGGCCACTGCTGCCAGAGGTATCTAGAAAGAAAAACCCTTTTATCAAAAAAGATTTTTGGCTCACTGATCCTTAGATTAACTAATGTGGGGAATCTTTAGAATTGTACTGTGTTGGTTAATAAATCCTGTAAGGTATTGTAGTGGATATGTGCCATTTTTGCCACTGGCATCCTTTCATCCCACATCTCATAAGAGTTCTTTCAGTATCTTACCTCACTCCCAATCTTGATCCTCTATGGTTCAGCTGCCCCTCTCCCCATCCCCTAAATCCTGGGATGGAGAACACACATTGCTCTAAGGTCACATTCCCTTGGTCAAAACAATTAGTTATGTGATGGGAAGGTGACCCAATGAGACTTCTGAGGCTTCCAGGAAAGACTCTCACTATTTACTACTGTAGGTGGCAAGATGTGGAGCTTCTGTGTCCATCTTACTTCAGTGAGAGAGCACCTCTCTGAGCATGTGGCCAAACTGGAAGGGAATCCAGAGATGGAGAAGGTCAAAGAGACGACGGTGTCATTGAGTATCTAGATGAAACTGCACACTTGGATTCTCAGCTATGTGAGCTGTGGCAGTGAATGACGTGTCCCCACATTGCTTCCTTTTCCTGGGTACACCAGAAAAGTACAACTCTCAGCCTCCCCTTGCAGGCAGGTTGGTCTATTAGACTGAACTCTGGCTAAAGGAATATGCACAAAAGTGATGTCAGCCACTTTCAAGCTCCTGCCTAAAAACATCCTATGAGATACTCTGGTGCTTTTTCCCTCTTCTATAGCACCTATGAGATGGTCCAGAAGGTACAAAATAGAGTGCTGTGGGGAGTACTGGGTGCAGACTGAGGCAGCAAACAATGTCAAGGAAGACTCTGTGGGAAAGACATTTGAGTAGAGACCTGCATCGCCAAGCAAGCAATGAAGCTACTAAAAAGAGAAGAGAAAGAAAGAACACCCTAGTAGATGAAATACCTTGTGCACAAGCTCTGAGGGGGAAAAAGGGTGTGGCACATTGGAGGACTAGAAAGGTCACAGTAGGAGAACGAAAGGCTCCAGCAGTCTAAGTGTAATAGGCAGGGGCCAGTAGTTGAGGCAAGAGATGATGGTGCCTTGGACCAGAGTGGAGGCAATGAAGGTGCAAAAGTAGGTAAACTCTTTGGATTTTTTAGAAGTGGTACAGACAAAAGTTGCCAGGTGGTCAGAAAGTAAGGAAGAAAAAAAGGGAGCAAATCAATGTCTCGTAGGTCTTTGAACAACTGGTTAGATGGTGATGCTATTTAATTGGATGATGAGACAAGAAAAGAAACCATTTTTGGACATGTTAGGTTTGATGTTCCTGTTGAAGATCTATGCATAGATGTCCGTGTGGACATCAGATCTTAGATGACAGAACTTAGCTCCTCTACACCACAATGATAATGATACACCACTACTATTTACTAAGTATGTACTATTTTTTTTTGAAGATTTTATTTATTTATTTATTTGACAGAGAGAGAGAGAGAGAGAGTGAGAGAGGGAACACAAGCAGCGGGAGGGGAAGAGGGAGAAGTAGGCTTCCTGCTGAGAAGGGAGCCCAATGTGGGACCTGATCCTGGGATCCTGGGATCATGACCAGAGCAAAAGGCAGACGCTTAATGATGGAGCCAACCAGGTGCCCCCTGAGTACGTATTCTATAGCAGGCATCATGTGACATACTTCACATCGCATCAATTATCCCATGTAATCTCACCACATCCCTCCCTGTAAGCTAGCAACCCCATTTTGCAGAGGAGGGAATGGAAAGCCAGATTTGGTAAGGCAACTTGCCAATAATAATAATAATAAACAAATAAATAGTAGAGTTCTACATTATATGGCATGAGACGGTCACAGAGTGTTTTGCGTCTCCTGAACTAAATTATAAGGTGCTTGAGAGGAGAAGTGCATCTTGTTCTTATGTCCTCAAAGCACATATGCTTTGTACCTAGAAGATGTTCAATCAATGCTTGTTGCTTGATTTCATCACTTATGAGAAAAGACAAAATGGTGGGAAGTGAGACCCAAACATAGAAGGCTTTCCACCATACTCTTTGCTCTTCTCTTTCACCTCCTTATTCCATAGCTCCATTTAACAAGGAGCTGCTGACACCCTAGCTCACCTTCCTCTTTCACAAGGATGAAGAACATTCTTCAGAGGGGTATGTACAGTACGTCATGAACAGAGTAGGAGCACAGAGTCACCAGAAACAAGGAGTGGATGGTCTTGGCGCACAGCTTTCTGTCAATAGCTCATTTACCTCATGCACTTCAGTCAGGCCTTCCAGGTTATGGGGGCAGTCTTTAGCATATTAAGCCACAGACTCATTCTGTGGTCCATCAAAAACTCAAGTCGTTTCCAAACAAGAGCTGAAATCATGAGTAGAAAGACTTGAGATCCTGATGGAATCAGATTCAAGCAGTTCACACTGGGATTGGCTTTCCTACTTCTATCTGGCCAAACATTTTAGGTCAGTCTTCCACTAGATGAAATAGGAAAAGAATAATTCAAAATATGTGCCACAACTTCCCCCTGGATTTTAAGAGAAATGAGGTTAGTAGATTCAAGGAGACCATACCACTTCTCAACGGAGGGTCATGAGGAGGTGGTTTGGCAGGATACCAGTGGCGAGACTCACATTGCTCCCTCCTCTGGACGGGCCTCTCACCTTTCTTCCTAGGACTCACCCCTGCTAGTCCCTGAAGGCTCTACTCCAATCGCACCCCCTCCAGGGCTCCTGGGAGGGCGCCATGCTCTTTGCTAGGTTTCTATGCCTGAGCTCATTCCTGCCTTACTTTTTTAAAAAAATGAAGAGCTGTGCTACCAATCTCTCTCTCCCCCAACCCAGACAATGAGTTCCTCATGGAAGGGAATGCTATCTTCCCATTTTAGAAATTTTTAGAAATGCTGAGCTGAGTGGGGAGATGGACTGGTGTTGTGTGGCCGGAGGAACAGGAAGCTGTGACCCAGGAGACCTTGGTGCTGCTCCTGACTTCCTGCGAGCCAGAGAGTAAGCCCCTCACTCTCTCTGGGTCTGTTTGTTCGTCATCCAAAATAATGGGGCTGGACCAGCTCAGCTCTGAGGGCCTTACAGCTCTGGCCCCGAGCGATCTGAACACACAGATGGGAAAGCAACTGAGGATAATGCATTCACACAGGCTAGCTCCGCAAGGCCTCCCTCATTAATCACAATTCTCCAGTCTGACAAAATCCCTCCCCAAACAATCTCAAAAGGATGCTGCACACAATGAAGGAGAAATAATCACCCTCAATTTCCAGACAGAGAATCAAGTTCTAATGTCTATTAATTGTGTCAGTCTTCTTCCAGCCAAGTGCATACGCCCTGCTTCTCCTGGCTTCTCCCTCCCCACCCCCCACTGCCTCACCTCTCCAACGTGGAGGTGGGCAGGGGACATACCTGGGTACCTGATGAAAGTGAGGTCCTTCTGCCTGCTATGCTCTACAGACAGCTAAACAGCACAGGGAATATTCTGCATATTTTAATCTCTAGATCGGGCTCCAAACTCAACATTCAGACCAAAGTCCTAAGCACTGGGAACTTGCAGCAGGAAGTTTTGTGCTGAGAGCAAACCTAGACCCATGAAGACCCTCTCCCATCACTGCCGCGACTCCAGGGGGAGCTGCATGAAGGTCCCAGACTGTGAGAGGAGCTAACAATCGCATGTGATCCAAGGCAGGGTCCAGAAGGACAGAAGGCACTGCCTGGTAGGCTCCCTCTTTCTAAATGCTTTCAAAATAGAGCTTCTGAGTTCGATCCCGTAACTGCACTTCCCCCCTCCCTCCACGCGTCTTTCTTCTTTCCTCCTCTTTGTTCTAGGTCTTTTTTGTACTTTGCTCCTGTGGATTCCTGAATCCACAGTTAATATAAAAATCTTCCAGTGGAAGAACATTTTATGCTTTCAGAAGTAGATGTCCCCCCAATATTCTTAAGTATCTTAATATATCAGATGTCCGATCTCTTCATTAAGTGCACACCTCAAAACAGAGGACCATGCCTGCCACTTCTTTTGAACACCCAATACACAAGCCACCAACCAGATGCACCAGGACCAACAAGCCAGGTCCTCCATCCATGCTCATGTTCCCTAACCACCCTTGATGGGGTAGGTGTCCTCACCTTACTTGATCGGTGCTGAAATCAATTTTACAGAATGCATTATGACTGGGTTATATTTTCTTGCTTATATTGTATAATTCCCTCCTTCCTGTCCTCCCCCCCGATATATTCATCATTTTCAATAATTAGCAATTTACCTAAATTACCTCCATTAGCATGCTGAACAGGAAATTGAAGTCACTCCACATCCTACTGTTACAGTATTTTATGATGTCTTCCTTCATTCTTATGGAACCACAAAGCGCAAGCTTACGCTTTGTGGGTCCAAAGAAAAGTGGTTTCTTAGATAAGCTTTTCTTCATACTGTTAAGACTAAAATAGTCAAACCTGAAAACCAAACCATAAATATGAGTGCACTCCATTACTGGGGCCCGAGGCCTTTTACACACATAGGGATGGTATGTCATTTTACTGTATTAAATGAGGTAAAGTGAGAAAGGCATCTGCAACCAAGAAGTGTGATAACATGCCACATAAGAAATGCAGTCACTCAAATACCGCAGAGCACTTATCACTGTCAGAAGACCTTGACCTTTGGCACAGCAGTGTCCATTCCTCATGATATCATAGTATTTCCCAAAGGTAAAGTATTTAGAATACAAAGTCAAGAGTCTGCATTTCCATTATATTTTAAAAACTTACCCACTGAAAGTCAAGTAACAGACTATATTTCTTTCTTCTTATTGTAATATTTGGAAGCTAATATAAATATACTTGATCTTATCTTTGTCTAGTCATTTGTAATCACTGGGAGGCATGACATTTTTTCTTTCAGAACCAGTTTTTAAGACAGCAACCACACTCCCATGCACATAAGATATGAGGTTGCTCTGGGAGGAAAAAAAATTCAGTGTGTGATATCTCGCTTGCACAGATCCCGTCCAATTTAACTGAAATTATAACCGTATGAATTATCAGACAACCATCAACAAGGGGCCAGGAGAAGCGTGAAGGAGACCCGGAGAGAGTGAGCAGCCAAGGTTCATGTGCAAGCGGAGAACAGATGTACTTTGCACATCAGGAGATTACAGGAGGTTGACAGCGCAAGCACAGGCCGGAAGCACAAGCATTATTTTCATGCACCAGTTTAGAGAACAATGGAGCAGAAAACAAAGGTTTGACCATTTGCTGAAAGGAAATTACAAATGAGGTCAATTCTTTCACATTCCTATTGGCTCCAGTGAAAGCCACAGTAGATAAAGAGGGTTAGGCTTTTAAAAAAAATCACAACGAAACCAAAAAACATATTAAGCAAATAAACAAAATACAAAATTACTTTTCTAAAAGGAAACCTTTTGTTTCGTCAGCTCTTTTCCTCCCTCAAGGACTCATGACTTAGGAAAAGAAATTTGTTCGGTGAAGCTCTCTTAAATGACTTTCTTGACCTTGATTACCCCACTCTTATTTAACTGTCTATAATAATTTCCAAGTTGGACCGAATGTGGTTTTATTGCATTTGCACAGTAATAGAGGTGTTGGACTCCCCGGGTGTCAGGGTCTGCAGATTCCAAAGCAGAGATGATTCTTATTTCCGTTGAGAAAGCCTTGCCTTCTCCTCTCACTGACGTATCACAGCCTTGAGTTGGGCCACAGGATCTGGGTCTTCTCCTCGCAGCTTCTGCCCACCCTTGCCCCTTGTCAACAGCCTCTGGGATGATCTACGCCATAGCATGGCTGCACCTATGAACAACGGTATTGCTTCTTGATCTTTAATGCGCCTAAAACTATCTGTACAGGCATATAGGTTGGGGTGGGGTTGTCTTTAAAATGCGGGATCTGACCCAGTATGTTTGGGTGGGGTACCAGAGTCTACATTTCTCCCTAGCTCTAGGTGCTGCTACTACTGACCCACATACCACACTTGGAGTCATGAGGAACCGGGGGGTATAATCAAGGTCTCGGGCCCCCATCTCTGGTGAGCCAATAGGTCTAACTGGCCCTTTGGCCAACAGGCCTCCTTATCTATCCAAATTACTATTTCCCATGAGAGAGAAGATCAGGTGAAGGGTGAACCAAGGGCTGCGAGAAGAATCAGATAGTGGATGAAGGTAAGAGGAATGATCTAAATGAGGTCCTAGAGGAGGGTGGTTGTGGTGACTATAAGGCAGTTGTGCATAATATGATATGACTATATGATTAGGAAGGATAATGATCTATAATAATAACATGTCTAGGGATTCCTGGTGAACACAAAAAACACTAATGGAGAGGTTCATCCAACTGACGGCCCAAGGAATTCTGAAATGCTTTCCACCTACTATTTCCAGAATTTTTCTGATGACCAGGTATTGCCCCAAACAACTGTAGAGTACCTCCTGGTGTGGAAAAAGTGGCTAGGAGTGCTGTGTTGCAATCTGATAAGAGGCCAGAAGCACGCTTTGCTGTCCCTAGTAAGGCAAGTCACCTCTCTGGACATAAGTTTCCTCACCTGTCAAATGGGATATTAACAACTACAATGTAATTGTAAGACTTAATTGAGAAATGTGGTATGAAGCACTTAATACTCAATTCATGACCATAATGAGAAGTATTATTAATGGAAAAATATATGTTCTCCAACCACAGATTGTTACAGTTCACTCTTGAGGTGATGGTCGGAACAACAAGGAGATGGAAAATGGAGACTCAAATCAACTTTGTACTAAAACTCCCCCGAGCGCCCAGGTCATGTCTATCATGTTGCCTTTCTGCCTGAGGTCTAACACGAAACACCAAACAGGCAGTAAGTCAAAGGAATACTTCTCTAATATTTAATTTTTTTAAAGATTTCATTTATTTATTCATGAGAGTCAAAGAGAGAGAGAGAGGTAGAGGCAGAGGGAGAAGCAGGCTCCCCGTTGAGCAGAGCCCGAAGCAGGACTCCATCCCAGAACTCTGGGATCATGACCTGAACCGAAGGCAGATGCTTAACCACCCAGACGCCCCTAATATTTAATACTTGTAACACATATTTAAATAAACATTTTCAGGAAGTATTTAAATAATTAAATATTGACTATTTTAAATCTCCTTTTTCTCTTCTACTTTGGTTTCCATGGGAATCTGTACTCATGGGGAACTTCAAAGCATGCTAAAGAAAATCTACCTAGTTCCCAACTTCTGCCTTCCTGCTTATTAATAGAATGACAGTTTGTTATAGAATGGCAAAGACCTCTGAAACTGCCTAGTTCAACCTGTTCTTCAGAGCTTGGGGCTATGTATGTCACTCTTTCAAGAAGTATTTTAGTGGAGCTCTAATTCGTATGCCATTTTATGTCCACTGGCAGCAGTCAGAGAGTAACCCTCTGTTTGCCCTGTAATAAAGGGTATGGGTTAGATACTGTTTTCCTTCATATTCACAAGTATTTTTTACTTAGTCATGGGCTCCCAGATTATTTCCAAATGATTGAAGTTGCTAAAAGCTCTCCAGTCTATAGCTAAATCTGGTCATATCCACAGGGACATCAGATACCCCGGATCCAATGGGCTGGTGGTAAATGATTATGTAAGATGTTTAAGGAGGCATCCCAAGGTGAGCCCAACAATCAGGGTGGTCTGAAGGACAGCTCTGCTTACCTCCCAGAATCTGAGCTTTGGAAAAGACCTTAAGGTCACACACACCACTTTCCAAAAACTATGTCCTTTAGCAATTCATAGTAAGAATTGCCTCAGAGTCCTGGTAGAGGGGAAAGGCAGCTGAGCCAGGGGGCTCTGCATACCTCCACCCAATCAGAACCACTTCCTTTTAATCTATTTTTGTTTGTTTGTTTTTGAAGATTTTATTTATTTGACAGAGAGACACAGCAAGAGAGGGAACACAAGCAGGGGGAGTAGGAGAGGGAGAGGCAGGCTTCCTGCTGTGCAAGGAGCCCGATGTGGGACTTGATCCCTGGACCCTAGGATCATGAACTGAGCCGAAGGCAGCTGCTTAATGACTGAGCCACACAGGCACCCCCCTTTTTATCTATTTATATGTTGGAGTTGTGCTGACAATTTTTTTTTTCAGTGGCCCTCCATGCCCAGCATGGAGCCCAATGTAGGGCTTGAACTCGTGACCCTGAGATTGAGACCTGACCTGGGATCAAGAGTCAGACACTCAACCAACCGAGCCACGCCTGCCGACAAATTTTTTTAACCATTGATGTGGAACACACTTATTTTCCAGGCATCTAAATCCTTTCATCAAATTTATCTACGTATTAGTTACAATGAGGTTTAGCTTCAAGTAATGAAGACACAAACTAAGAGTGAATGAACAAGGTATACCTTCATTTCTATTTCCCATAAAAATCCAGATCCTGGGTGGTATGAGAGTACTGGTTATGTGAGACTAGACAGCTTCAGTCTTTCTGTTCCACCATCCCATATGTGTTTTCTTTATCCTCACAGTTCAAGGTAAAGTTCTAGCTATCACATCCATGTACCAAGCATGTGAGAAAGAAGGACACACCCCACTCCTTAACAACACCTCCCTGAAGATGCATTCTATTCTCATCTTATTAGCGAGCGCTTAGTCATGCGGCTATGCACAGCTCCAAGTAAGGCTGGGAAACGTGGTCCTCCCGTTCTCGTGGCCATAGGCCCAACCAATTGGAACTCTAAATATCTAGAAGTAGAGAGACAAATGGAAGGGCATAAGTCTCTCTTCTGTCACCATCCGTCTTCAGCCAAGTCAGCTGGCTTTCAAGGGTTAGGCTATCTGATTCTTTCCTTAGATTTTCCTCGAGCTAGCAGATGAAAAGGGGACATGAAGGTACCTTAAGAGCTGAGAGCTGAAGCAGCAGAGCCCGTGGAATTACACGCTTCTGCTCAGAGCCATTTAGTGGGAGAGCAAATCAATATTTACAGTGCAACACAGACCTAGGTCATAGAGGGAAGGTTAAACAGTTTGCCACATTGTGCTTAAGGCACGGAGGGACTGACACTCCGTGGAAAGATTCCCGTCAACATAGTTAAGAGCCATCCTCTGGGAAAATCGGCCCGACACAGCATATCTCACTGAGTTTCCAGGTTTTCAGGGGAAGCTCCGGCCTAAGAGGCAGTAGGGGAGGGTAAGGACTCTGGCTTCCCCTCTAGATCCCTGCACCTTGAACAGGACTTGACCCCTAGGGTGTGCTGAATGAATCAATGAACAGATGAGGCTGGGGCTGGAGACCCAGCTCTGTCTTGGTGCTGGCAAGATGACAGGGTTCTTGGAAGCACTAGGAGCAAGAGCCACCTGCAGGAGAGGAAAAGGAGTCTATCCACATCCCCAGAGGGGCCTTGGGCCTACAGTGCATTAACAAATAGATTTTGAGTCACAGTGGTCAGCAAAGGAGGACTCTGGTAAGCCCACAGATGAAGATTTTATGCATGATTTTTTTTAAGTTTTATTTTAGTTTATCTTCCATTCATTGTTAGGGGCATTATCACTGCATTTTCTAACTGTTTCAAGATTTAAGAATTATTCTAAACCATTCACAAAAGGGCAAATATTGTGTGATTCCACTCTCACGAGGCACCGAGAACAATCACATTCATAGAGACAGAGGGTAGAACCGTGGTTGCCAGGGGCTAGGGGACAGGGGAAGGAGAGTTGTTTCAAGGGTAACGGAGTTTCTGTTTGGCAAGAAGAGAAAGTTCTGGAGATGGGATGTGGTGACATATATGCTAAGTACATGGAACGTATTTAACACCACTGGATACACTTAAAAATGGTTAAAATGGTAAACTTGATGTCATGTATATTGTACCACAATTAAAAAGTGAGTCTAAAAGATGAGTCTAAATATTAATTGCATATATCAGAGAACGGCATTTCCTTGCAACTGCTAATATTTTAAGAAGCCTGTCGTCTTCTTCGCTCGTGTTGGGATCAGACGGTCTTGACAGACACGGCCCTTACTCCTGTCTGACTCACAAACAAACCGACTTTCCCAGAGCCACGAGGCTACGTTTTCCAGAGTGTGCTCGATTCCTGCCAGTCCCAACCGAGCCTCGGGTGCCACGGCAGGCCCCGCACCTCCTGAACTCAGATGTTTCCAGCCCGAGATCAGCCACGCCTTCCAACTCATGACACACACACCATGCTTTGGGAGAAACACTGAGATTGTTTGGTAGAGACCAACAATCATTCATTCACCCCAAAGATAGATTTATTAGGCACCAATTATGACTAGGGCATGTAATTGATTCATTCCTTCATTTAAGAAAAAATGGTTTTTGAATTAAAAAATTTGAGATCTCGTTAAAATTCCACAAAATTAATCTTTTGGAAATGTACAAAACAGTGGTTTTTCGAATGTGCTCGAGGTTGTGCAGTCATCATTAGGAACTCCAGCACATTCTCATCACCGCAGAAGAAACCAGGTCCCCATTCCCGGTCACTCCCATTCCTCGTGTGCCTAACCACTGCCACAAGCTACTTCCTGTCTCTGTGGTGGTCACTCGTCCTTCTTCTTGAGTACCCCCTTAGCACCAGGCACTGTTTCAGGCATAGGAGGAGAGACACTGAACAAAACCAGCTATGGATATCCCCTAAAGGAGTTTTTCTTCTAGGCATTTGCAATAAATTTAAAACAACATATATTTACTGAGAAGAAACCATTTGCAAGAAAACAGAAAATCCTCAGTCCAATGAACAAAAAAGAGAACGCACCCCCTCCTCCACACCTAGAGGTGGCACAAAAATAAGCAAAACAGATTTAATCATCTTTTTTATCAAATGACTTTTTCTGGAAAAGTCTGGGAATTTCCCCTTCTTTCCTCCTCCTGGTCCTCTGCGAGGGCTGCGAGGTTCAAACCAAAGAGTGAAAGAGTAAGAGGCTGGAGGGGAAACACAGCCTGGGCCACAGTCAGGCAGTCAGCTCCAAAATGACCAGAAGGTCTTTCATCCTGTGTCCACGTGCCTTATACCACAAACCGTCATCTGAGCCTAATCATGCCCCAAAACCTCAGCTCTAACCCCCAAATAATGAGCTTCTGCCAAAGGCGAGATCATCTCCCAGAAGAGCAGGTTTCAGTCAAAACTTCTGAGTCTTGGGGCGCCTGGGTGGCTCAGTTGGTTAAGCAACTGCCTTCAGCTCAGGTCATGATCCTGGAGTCCCAGGATCGAGTCCCACATCAGGCTCCCTGCTCAGCAGGGAGTCTGCTCTCCCACCAACCTCTCTCCTCTCATGCTCTCTCTCTCATTCTCTCTCTCTCTCTCAAATAAATAAATAAAATTCTAAAACAAAAACAAAACTTCTGAGTCTTACCCAAGCAACGAGATACTTGTTTATGGCAAGACGTGATGACGCAATTTCATTTATAATTTCTGGAGGAATTTCGGTATTTAGGTCCTAGCAGTTCACCAAAACAGGACTTTTGTGGGATTTGACTCGGGTGTGAAATGTCCTGACTGATCAGGTCGCATTTCAGAAAGTCTGGCTGCAGCTCAGTCACTGCTTGGACCTGACCACAGTCCCTGAGAGAGACATTGCCAACAAGTACGTGCCTACCACCATCTCTTTACACATAAACACTTCCCCATTGTGGAGACTCCAACACAGATCCAGGGCTGAGAGTCAGTGAAGACAGGGAATTACTTAGTGGTTGAAGTGAGTCTGTGAAGCAGCTTCCTTGTTTGGATCTAGTAGGACCGTATGGCCAAAGTGTTTCGTGTAACTGCGGTGACCTTATAATTTATCATCCAAATGACATACTTTCCAGAGTGAACAGAGGCCCCTCTAATAAGCTGAGACAGCAAACAAAAAGCCTGGACAGTGCAGACCAATGGGGAGAGAGGTATGGTCGTCCTTCACCGGAGCCTCGTACCAGGGCCCAACAGAGAACCACGTCCCCAATCCTGCCTTGGAGCCTAGCATCTGGAAGGGGAAAGCAGAATCTCCATAATACTTAGCAGAAAATGGTAATTATTATAAAGTGATAATCTCTTGTGATTTCTCTTTAATGCTCTTCGGATAGGCTCAAGTTACCCTGAATACAAAAAGATGTCTTACAACAAATATTGCAACCCTGTACCAAGGACTTTGTAAGAAGGACAGGTCTGAAATAAGTAAGTGGTAAGTCAGAAGAGGTTACAGGTCAACGTGTGTGTGTGTCTGTGCGTGTGCATACACATGAGCTAAGTGGAGAGGTGTGGCAAGGAAGAAAGAAGGTGTAATTTTTGAGAAATGCTTAAAAGCAGGACAATTCGGTCGTAGCTAACATGAAAGCAAGAGCTCACAACTGCAAAACAGAACCCAGAATGATTTTGGGGTAAAACCAAGAGGTACGATTTTTCCTCATAGCCTTTTTCTTATTTATTCTGATAAATCAAGGACATAACTAGTTTCGCTAAACTGTTCATATTTCCAGAGGATTTTACCTGTAAAGAAGCTTTCTTTGGAGCAATGTCTCTGCACTTAAGTAATGGTACTGACCTCCTTTACAATGAAAAAAATGATGTCAGGCCTCCCTCGGGCTAACTAAAATAAAATTATTATGAGGTTATAAATTGCTTATGTTTTAAGTTCTTCCATAGCTATAAAATCAGAACAAATTTATAACTGATAATACAAACAAATCCACAAAGCCAATAAAATCCAAATGAATCACATTGGTTAATCCGACATATAATGATATATTGTTGAAATTAGATTTCCACACTGTGGCCTGGATCTTTGGAGTATGGCCTCCCTGTTCTATTGTGTGTTATTTGATGACTCAATTCTCCAACCACTGTTTCCTATTCAGACTCTTCACGCAGCTTTCATTGTCACAGACACTGCCCCACACTGTCAGTTGGACTTGCCTTGGCCGGAAGGCATCATTTGCAATTATATTCACCTCTATCCTGCTATTAGGAAAAATCATCGGATGCCAGGGCACTAATAACACACGTGTCATTGTGGGCATGGGGACCTCGCAGCAGTGTTCAGCTTGAAGGTGGTCACCCAAAGAGTCTAGAATGTGCTGATGTTAAATTTGGTTTTAAATTGTCATTTAGGGACACAGAATTTCCCTGAAACCGGAAGCTCCATGACGTCAGAGATTTGGGTCTGGTTGGTTTGACTCTGTTACACGTAGCACTCAACAGGGTACCTCACAGTTGACATCTGTGTACTCAGTGAATGAATGACTGAGTGGATGAATGGAAAATTCTCAAAGGGAATTCATATAACTATAAGAAATAGACCTACAGTCCCCAGTCTCATGGAACCTGAAGGAAGAATATGGGCAGAGACTCCTGCCAACAGGCTCAACAACTATAAATATACACAGAAAAAGAATCTATATGTATACTCACTAGATTTTTATCTCCAACTCACTTAAAAAAAAAAAAGTACTGCTATGCAAGCAAACGGACAGGTGTTCCCCTAGAAGATCCCTGCAGCCAAGGAGGGCTCCTTGTCCCTATCTATTAGCAGAGAATTGCTTTTGATTAACAAAACCCAACACCGGTAAATGATGGTACCAAAGAGGAGGACAGAGGAAAAAAAGGCAAGAGGAGGGACCTAGAATGTATTAGGTTAGCACCTACTACAGGCCAGGAGGCACGGTGATAGGAACTTCATAACTATACTTGAAACGTTATAAGAACTCTGTGGGATGGGCTTTCAAATATCACTTACTTTTATACGGATATGGAAATTGATGACAGAAAAGTTAAACAAGGTTCAGCCAGACTTGAACCCAAGTCTGTCCAATTAAGGGTCCCTCCTGTCTTCTTGGGCCATGCTGCTCCCTTAAAGAAGTGACACATGGCCATGAGGGGCAGGAAAGCAAGTGATCAAAAAGCAGACAAAGAGATTTCCTTTCCTGAGGGTCAATGGATATATTAAAAAATAAAATGACAGTGTCCCATTTATTTCTAAGAAACATAGTTAGAAGCACTTTGAGAGTAAACCCCACAGTTCCAGCCAGGATTTTAATTGGCTTAAAAAATGAGAATGTCAGGGGCACCTGGGTGGCTCAGTCGTTAAGTGTTTGCCTTCGGCTCAGGTCATGATCCCCGGGTCCTGGGACAGAACTCCTCATTGGGCTCCCTGCTCAGTGGGAATCCTGTTTCTCCCTCTCCCACTCCCACTGCTTGTATTCCCTCTCTCGCTGTCTCTCTTTCTCTGTGTCAAATGAATAAAAAAAATCTTTTTTAAAAAAATGAGAATGTCAGCTTTTAGTTTATTCTGTGATCATAGCTATTGGATTGAAAACAGAGAAAGTAGTTGCTACTACATCTGTGGTTACTTCTAGAATGGGTGAAGGGACACATTTGTAGCTTTTACTTCAAGCTTCCTCTCACCTTCAAAGCTGAGCCTTGCCCTATGCACTTTGAATAACACGCCATAGCACTCATCCCCAAATAAAACCATGTACTTTCTTATATTTCCCCCAAATATTTTGTGCTCACTTTTTATTTACTAAAGCAAAGAATCAGTGGGACAAAAAGGGGTCTCCTTTTGCCAGCCACTGGTGCATGGAAGGCCATACTAACCAGCGGTTAGAGCTATGCCTCCAGAATCGGATTATTTGGGTCATAATCACAGGGTTGCCTCTTACTGATTGTTTGACTTTGGATAAACTTCATAAATTGGTTAAGCCTCAATTTCTGTATCTATAAAGTGGGGATGTTACGAGTTGCTCTGTCATTAGGGTCTTTGTGAAGTCATATATGAAAGCACATGGCCCCGTGCCGGTCACATAGAAGAGATAAACGAATGTTAGTCATTATATTGATTATGCCTAGAAAATATTAGAGCTAACAAAGTAATATAGGGTAGAAACAAGCCACACCTACTGTTTTAGATTACACTGACCACAGCTAATCATCACTAAGTCCAAGGGCATCATACTGTAAACTACCCTACAATTCGCTCTTTCTATACGCACTGGTATTCCTCCCAGAGCACTTAGTACCATATTTGGAAAGTAAATCATGAAATCTTTCTAATTACAATGTGAGCACCACTGGGTGCAAACTCAGTCTTAAAAAAAAAAAAAATAGAGGGGCGCCTGGGTGGCTCAGTGGGTTAGGCCTCTGCCTTCGGCTCAGGTCATGATCTCAGGGTCCTGGGATTGAGCCGTGCATTGGGTTCTCTGGTCAGCAGGGAGCCTGCTTCCACCTCTCTCTCTATCTGCCTGCCTCTCTGCCTACTTGTGATCTCTGTCTGTCAAATAAATAAATAAAATCTTAAAAAAAAAAAGGAATGCTCAAATTAAAAAAAAAAAGAAAGAAAGAAAGAAAGAAAGAAAGAAAGAAAGAAAGAAAGAAAGAAAAAGAAAGAAAGAAATGTTTACCAAGGTAGAAATTGCTACAGTGATGACTTAATGCACCCACACAAGATCAGGTACACCTTAATCCATCTGGTTTCCTCTTTTATTTTTTAATTGGAAGGATTTTTGAATCTGTACCATCATCAAATTACTCAAAAGGGAAGGAGGTAGGTGGATGCTGAGCCACGGCATGAAGTCTTACTTAAGGTGCTGGTCCCCATGAAGACAAAATCTCCAACAGCCATGGGGGAAAGAAGGCACAAAGGAACACCCAAATTCCATTACTTCAAGAGGTGCCCTTTGGGTCTTCTTAGAAGCAGTGATAGAGACCCGGAGGATAATTACATGTAATTACCTAAAGCAAATGAAATTAAAGAGCACCCACGCTGAGAACACAGGTTTTGGTTATACTCCAAGTAAGTGCACTTTTCCCACTTTGGGCCCTAATTATCCGATGTTTCCATTGCCCCCTGTCTTTCCTCGGTAGATGTATCTTGTTCCACCCCGTGTGCCACTGTGTTCGCTTTAATGTTTCCTAGACAAATTCTAATAACAATCACTAATGTTTAATTAACTCTTCCTGCGTACAAGGAGGTGACACCCACTGTGGGACAGGATCTGCTTTTCATCTAAAACATCGGGTTAACCTACAAATGCACACTGTGTGTGTGACAGACGAGGCTAGGTGCTGTAATGAATACAAAAACAAAGCAGATGTCACTTCCACTCCATTCAACCACATATAACAATGCTGACACTTATTTCTTGCTGGGCATTGTACTGGGGAGTGGGACAGAGAAATGATGTTGAGTAAAATAATAATGATTCAGGTCTCGTAGGGCTCATATTCTAGTGGTTGACTTCCAAACAGATCGTAGAGAGACTAATGCCAGATGGAGGAGAAGACCCACCCACTACCAGGATGGTGTAGTGTAGAAACCAACCGTTATATTTACGCTGAATGACCAATAATGGGCTCCAATCCAGTGAGTATGCGCATATCGCCCCTATTGTTGACCAGTCCCATCAGCGACAAATACTTCCTGGCTGTTCCCTATACATAGCGTCCCACTTGAAGAGCCAGCAACATGATCAATGATCGTGACCTATATCTGCTGTAGGGCCGCAGAACTGTGGGCTGGATTCGGGAGCATAATGGAGAAGAAACTGGGATTATACTTCCGCTCTCCTGAGAACTCTACCCACCCCTACTGCTTGGCCATGCAACGGTCAACACCAGCTCTTTGGGATTTATACTTCTTTCTTTAAATGTGATACAATATGCATAACATAAAAGGTACCATTTCAGCCATTTGGGGTTGTACCATTCAGTGGCATTAAGTGTATTCACACTATTGTGCAACTGTACTTCCTTTTAAATCCCACCTTCTGGCCAAGGAGAAGATTAAGTCTGGGGGCTCACGGACATACTGAAAACAGGTGATGCTAAAAGTCTAGCCTCAGCATTTTCCTATTAAACTTATGGACTCACACACCCACCCACCCACACCCCTAGGTAGACCAACACGGGAGAAGCAGATACATTTTCTTAAATGTCAACTTCAGTTGCTCGGTCACGTCTGCTAGAGTGCCGTGTGGGAGGGGTGAGGCCAGCGTGTACACTGTGTACTCATCATCCGAGGACGAGTCACTTTAGTCCCTGCTCACAGGACTGGAAGGGCGCTCAGGCTCTTTGAGAAGCACCCAGCCACAGACCGTAGCCTCATGCCGCGTCCCTACCATCTCTCAAACCATTCACGGGCTGCGATATGGGCAGCCGGGCTGGCAGCACCTACTTCTCTGGGCACCAGTCAGCTCCTCGTGAACGTAATGCACTCAATATTTGGTGTGTTCTTGCTATGTGCAAGAGACACTGTTCCGGAGGCTGCCGGGATTGAGGAAGTAGGCTACGTTCCAACCCTCTGAGGCTGGCAGTGCAGAAGAAGGGTAACTAGTGAAGAAGGGTAACAGTGCAGGTACTTGAGTAACTACTACATGAGGTAGGGGAGGAGCGCTTCCATGGAAAGAGGCAAAACTAGAGGGATGAAGGAGGTTAAGATCAACGTTTATATTTGATTTAGGCTGATGTGGGTGAAGAAAGATCAGAGGGGCAGAGGTAGTATCAGACAGGGCTGAGAGGCAGGGCAGACCTTGTTAGAAGGAGGAGTGAAACCCACAGCTCAGGGCAGAAGAGGACCCAGGCTAGGGACGGATGCACGGACACAGAGAGAGGCTAGGGCTCAAGATGTGGCATAAGAGATTCTTAGCAAATATTTTCAGCCTTTTGTTTTTCAAGATGTATTATACAGAGGCAGAGGTACAAAAATATTGGCGCCAGAACAATCTGGGTTCAAATCCTAACCCTTCATCTATTAGCTGGTGTTGTTAGGTGAGCCTTTCAATCTCTCCAAATGTCATGTGCACAAAATAGGGAGGAGGGCGCTTACCCCGAGGGGCTGTGTGATAGTCATTCGAGAGTTTCGTGGAGCAGCTAGTAAAGTAGTCATAGCACATGGCAGGCACCTATGAATTCTGGCTCCCTTTTATCTAAGGGGGTTCTGAGTACGGCAATGGACCACAAAACCACAGCAGTCAACATTTATTGAAACAAGCACAGTATTTGTTGCTTGGAGGCAATTCAAGAGAAATTTAAATCTTAGGTCCCACTCTCAAGGAATTCATCTCGTGGTGAAGGGAAGGAAATGTATATCTGAAAGAGCCCTAAGAACATAAGTTACATTCACGGAAAGGAACTCATAACATGAACATTACTTTAGAAGCAGACCCTCAGAATGATTACACAGTATTTGTTTGGGAAGGCTGGGAG
This sequence comes from Mellivora capensis, assembly GCA_004024625.1. Taxonomy (NCBI): domain Eukaryota; kingdom Metazoa; phylum Chordata; class Mammalia; order Carnivora; family Mustelidae; genus Mellivora; species Mellivora capensis. The sequence goes on from PISX010000864.1 coordinate 176,276, forward strand.
GACCAGCAAAGAAGCAACAGAGTGATCTCTATAAATCAAGGAAGGAAGTCTGAGACTCATAAATAGCACAAGCATATTTGCTCTTTCAGTCCTGCTTATTTAATAGCTGTGTGACCTTATACAGGTTGCTTAACCTCTCTGAATCTCTGTTCTTTCAACCGTGAAGGGCAGGTTAATCTCTCTTCTGTCTATCTCACATGGGTGCCATGGGACTCAAAGAAAATAATGTCCATCACGGGCCCTTCCAACCATCAAGAGCCACACAAAGGCAAGGCATCTTTATTACCATCATCTTAGAGCATACAACAAAATCTCTCCATTAGTAGAACACAGGCCCCCTCCCTATCTCCCTTGTGCTTAGGTTAGAACAAACAGAAAAGCCACGAGGAAATTTTACTTGCTTACAAAACCCCACTTTATGAAAAAGTTTGAGCCTGACACACACTCATCACTCATTTTGTAAATACTAGGTTTTAAAGGATATGCTCCGACCTAATTATTCACATTGACAGAGGGACTTAGGCTATCCCTGCACATGTGACACACACACACACACACACACACACACACACACACATCATATTCTGCTTAATGACATAAACAGCAATTTTTCCATTCCTTGTTTTCCCAGCCAGCAAAACTCCCTGACAACACTCAAAATTCTTATTCTGGGTTTTTGTATAAAAAGTTGCCTGAAATCTCTAGAATATTAGGAAAACTGAAAAGACTCCCAATGCTCAAAAAGAAGCAATTGAATACTGAACTGAAAACAGTCTTCCCTTGACATCTTGGTCTCAAAGCCCTGTCTGTCTTCTGGAAAATCAGGCCCTCATTACTAGTGTTGCTCTCTTTCCCCAAATTAGATCTGGCAGTTAGTACTGGTTGCTTGTAACTTCTCCTGGCGACGGTCTAGTAGGTCTTAAAGAAAATTATTCTGTAAGTCAGGGCAGAGCCTGGCAGAAATTCTTGCTCGCTTTCCTCCCGTAAATTGGTATTACCAGGAAAAAAAAAACCAAGAGGCTGTGAAGTATGTGTTAAGCTGGGAAAATGGGGGTAACAGAGGGACTGTCCCTGGAGGCTGTTTGTGAGTGAGCTAATGTGCCACCTCTTTCTTCTGTGACTGGCCAGGAGAAACCCCAGGGGTGAGGAAGTGGCCGCAGGGCCCTGTCCTGGTCCTTTGCTCTCACTCCACCTCCATGTGGAAATGCTCAGGGAGGGGGTTAAAACACATGGGCCCAGGAGCTGCACAGGTGAACTGGGAGGTTCCAGAAAGGGGGAGGCAGGCGGCACCAGGAGGGCATGAGGGCAGACTGAGGCAGCCCTGCCCCGGGATTAACACGGGAGCCAGGCCTGAATCTCGGCCCTGCCTTGTACTAACTGGGAAAGGGAGGGTGGGTCGTGTCACTACTCAGTGTCAGTTTCTTGGTCTGTGAAATGGGGATGGATGGACTCTGGGTAACAATCAGTGTTTGGCCCGGAGTAAGCTTCCACAGATGGCAGTTGCCATCAGCTCCGGCCAGGTTAGCTTCCCTGAAGCTACCGACTCGCCTAAGCCAGTCTCCTTGATGCAAGCGGGCTTTTCCTCACGAACTCACTCCACAGGTATTACTAAGTGTAGGAATTGTGAATTAATTAAACTAAATATAGCACATGGACACTGTTTCATACTTGTGGTCTGGTCCTCCAGCACCCCTGAAATTTCCTCTCTGGAAGGTGACCAGTGAGGTCCTAAAGGCCCGATCTCTCGTTTCCCGCTGACTTGGCACGGCAGCGCTCAACACGGCGGCTTTCTGTCATTTGAGAAAATCGGTGTTCTTTCGGTTTTCTGAAACTGCAGACTCCTGGTTCTCGTGTTACTCCTTTGGCTGCTCCTTTGCCCTTGGCTGGTTCCTTGTCCATCCGGACCAGAAGGGAGGCAGCCTCCATGGTCACTGGCGCTCTAGATTCTGCTTCTCACCTGTGTCATCCATGTTCGTTCTGGAAATCCCCCCCTCTAGCCCCTGATGTTCTAGCCATGTATCCTCTTCTGAGAATGAGACCCAACCTTTCTCAGCGTCCATGAGATAACTCGAGACTGGCCAAACACGTCTTTCCTTGCCAAACCTGTGGCCCTCTGCTGTCCTATCGTGGGGAACACCCACCCGTTCGTCTAATGAACCAGCACAGAAATAGAAATGCAGAGTAAAAGCAGGACAAGCCGGCGACAGGGAGACCACAGAGCACGGTAGCTAAGGGCACGGCTCTTGAGTCAGACTGCCCAGGTTCAAGTCTTGGCCCCACCCTCGATGAGCTGTAGGGCCATGGGAACTTGCCCATCCTTTCTACGGCTCAGTTTCCACAGCTGTGAACTAGGCATCATAGTAGCCCCACAACATGAAGGGTTGTAAGGATAAAATGAGTTGACCTACCTCGAGCACTTAGGAGAGTACATGCACGGCACACAGCACTGAACGAGTATTAGATGTCACTATGACTACTCTTCATGAATATAATAGGAAAATGTAAGTGAGTCAGGCTCAGCAGGCTTTGTAGGCAAATGTTTTATGATCTTTAATCTACTTTCTACTAGTGAATAAACCATGGTGCTTGGCAGAAACGAAGCAATTAATTGGCACCCAACGCTGGCTATGATTAGTAACAAGCCATGTTCTATTTTCCCAAATGGCAACTGGATAAATAGGGTAGATGTTGCCTCTGAGTCAATCAGAGCCAGAGAGGGCTTAAAGATCACGTGATGCCATGGCTATCTGACCTGAGGGGCACCCAAAACACCGGGGGAGCTTTTTAAAGATGCAGATCCCTGGGTCTTAGGGTCTGAGTTTGTGTCTCAGTAGGTCTGGGCTGGCTCCCAGGAATCTGGGGGATGTCACGCACATTTGGGAGCCACTGATTCAATCCATTCCCTTCCTGTCAAAGATGACAAAATGAAGACCCGGCAGCTTGAGTCCATTTGCCCCAAGTCTCAGAGTGAGTAAGAGGCAGAGCAAGGCTCACACATGACAGATGTTTCCACCAGCAAAACCATCTCTGGAAAGCAAAACAGAGAATTGAATCCTATGCTGAGGGCGTAATCTTCCCAGTTGATTAAAATGAGCACGTCTGTGTCTAGGTCATTAGAAGAAAAGGTACGTCCTGGCAAGGTTTCGTGAGCTCTTCCATTTGCAGAGAAGTGCCACTGAGAGGTGTTTCTGGCCTTAAAGTCGTTCAGTGACAATAGGATTTAAGGCCAGTGCAGATGAAACCAAAGCCTGTTTTTATACCGTTTTATACCAAGCAGCCTTTTTGAATCCTCTTGTGATGCATTCTTTTGTATATCCCAGGACAACTGATCCAGCGCTCAGGAACTCAACTCCTGCCAAGCAAAGGATTTCTGCCTGCAAGTTTCAGTAAGGATGAGAACTAGGATTTCTCAACTGCGCATGGTGAGCCCCTCTGGTGTTTGGGAAGTCAGCTGCGGCTTTGGCGATCACAGCCCATAGAAACGGCACGTGCTGTCTCTGTGATCAGCAAAGGCAACAACAGATTAAGCATCTATGACCTCATGACTCAAGTGTCCACACCCTTGGCAGAGCACGGGGTCCTCTCCAAATACTCTCCAAGGGATCCCACTAGAAAGAGGAGGCCAAGCTTTGTCACCAAGGGGCCAGGGTCCGACATGATCTTTGGTTCAAATAGAAAAGTACTTGAAAAGTCTCGAAAACAGCAAATGCCATATAGAGAGGCTCAGAGGAAACCAACTCAAGAGCCGGCATGATCAGTCTACGGTTGTTTGGGAACATGGTCCTGAACGGGAGCACTGTGCCCAGGCCTGAGCAGAGACCACGATGGGAAAGCTGACCCGAGGGATTCTCCTGTAGACCCAGAGAGGGTCTTGGTTTCCTTTATTCCCACATGCCTCCTCCTCTTCTCCACAGGATCTTTTCTTTTTCCTTCTTTTCGTTCTTTCCTTCCTTCCTTCCCTTTCCTTCTTTCCTTCCTTCCTCTGTCCCTGCGTCCCTCCCTCTCTTCTTTCCTTTTTCCCTTACAACTTGGTCTGTTAAAAGGCAGAAACCCTATGGAAGAGAGGTACTTTCAGCATACCCTCTTTTCGGGTGTCTGATAAAAGAAAACAGTAAGCGAGCTTGGTATCCCAAGAGGAAGAATAAGATTTAGAGCAGGAGGTGGATGGGTCACAGAAAATCTTCCCCAACCTCATACTTTTGCCAAGGGCTGACCCTGACAAGATCTACTAACTAGTCCCAATTTTACTACATATAAAAATCAGCTGGGGGGAGGGGTGCTTTGAAAATGTCGATCCCTAGACTCCAAACCTAGGCAGCTGATTTCATGTTGGGGGGGTGGGGGACTGGAAGTTGCATTCTCAAGGATCTCTTGCCATTTGGATGCACATGGTTGGCCATAATGCTGGGGAATACAGTCTGACCCCCTCCACAGTGTGGGAAGCAAAACTGATGGACAGTTTTGTTGTTTCTAGCTTTGTGACCTTGAGGAGGTGACCTTACTGTCTCTGATTCGCCATTTCTTTTTTTTTTTTTTAATTTTTTTTTTTTAATTTATTTATTTGTCAGAGAGAGAGGGAGAGAGAGAGAGCAAGCACAGGCAGAGTGGCAGGCAGAGGCAGAGGGAGAAGCAGGCTCCCTGCTGAGCAAGGAGCCCGATGTGGGACTGGATCCCAGGACGCTGGGATCATGACCTGAGCCGAAGGCAGTGGCTTAACCAACTGAGCCACCCAGGCGTCCCAGATTCGCCATTTCTTGTAATACCTCTCTCACGTGGATATCCTGAGAATTATATAAGGTGGGTGGGAATGTATTCTTTAGAAAATGTAAAGCAACATAAAATGTAAAACATAAATCATCATAATCCATTTTTTTCTTTCTCACTCATTTATAACCCATATTTAGAACATGCTGGCAAAGACCTTCTGAGGGATTCCAGATATGAGAAAAAAAAAATGTTCCTGGAGGCCCAAATTAGGATACTGTGTAGCCCGAGCCAGTTTTCAGCGAAAATCAAATGTTCTCTAAATTTAATAAAGAGCAGCATGAATTTCCAATACAGTGAATTTTAAATGAGTAGCCAGCCACACTGCATAAGATCAGCACCAGGATGGATGGGGGTAGGCTTAAGATTAAAACATCCCACACACTTACAGAGCAAATAATGTTCATTCTTACTGTACCAAGCAATTTGCTGAGACTGAGCCAAGATCCTAAATGAAAAACACATTCAATTGAAACAATTTTTATAGCTTCAATAATTCCATTCCCTTCTCTTATTAATTATTAAGGAAAGTACCTACAAAAAAGCATTTTTTTTGTTTGTCTGAGAGTAGGAGGGTCCTTGTTCCGTCCCCGCCGCTATCATCAGGAACCCCAGATACAGCTGCCCCATGCCCAGCTACAGAGCCCAGGTGAGGTGTCCGGTTTGTCAAAGGACCACTTTGCACACTCCTACCTGCACTGGACCTTCCTCCCAGGAAGGACAAATGTATCGTGAATCCCAGAGACAACCCACTGAAGTCAAATTTCTAAGAACTTACATAGATCTTCACACACACACACACACACACACACGCACACAAAGAAAGAAAAAAAAAATTTTAAAGGGTGTGATCTTGACTGTGCTCTTGAGCAAGGGTTTTGAAACAAAGCATGATTTACAGTTTCAGTTTTCCTAAGTGCAGAGAGACCCAGACGTGAAGTTGAGTTTACACAGACATCAACAGTCATTTTAAAAAACGCTTCAAACTTTCCTTCTCCGCTGTCACACTGGGACGTATACCTCCAGGTTTTCCCTCCCAGCTTTTTTTTTTTTTTTTTTAAGATTTTATTTATTTATTTGAGAGAGAGGCAGTGAGAGAGCATGAGCGAGGAGAAGGTCAGAGGGAGAAGCAGACTCCCGTGGAGCTGGGAGCCTGATGCGGGACTCGATCCCGGGTCTCCGGGATCATGACCTGAGCCGAAGGCAGTCGCCCAACCAACTGAGCCACCCAGGCGTCCATCCCTCCCAGCTTTTCAGAGGAAAAACAGGTCACGAGCAGCCTTTGTTACAGACAGGGACCTGCTAACAACCACACCCCAGGAGGCCTCTCACCTGTACACAGTCTTGGTAGAGCTTCCATTCTTGGGACCTTTGGGTGCTCTCTGTGCTTAATATAAATTCAAATTCCTTTCCCTGCCTTACAAAGCTCTGCACAATCTGGCCCTGACATTGGGCCACTTTCCCCCTCCCTGGTCCACGAGGGCCCCAGCGCCCACCCTCTCCCTCCTGGGCCTTAGGCACATCAGGCTTGTACCAGCTGTCTCTTCTGCCTGCAATGTTTTCCCGGGACTGCTCCTTTCTGACATTGGGATCTCCATTTTCAGTCTCTGTTTCTCAGTGAGACCATCCCTGAGCACCCAGTCTTAAAGTAGTTGTCTGATCACTGTTTATCACGAGGCCCTATTTAATTCTCTACACAGCACGAACCCCCTTTTTAGAACATTTATAGTTTGGCTTATTGTCTTCTTCCTCAAATGCAAAGTAAGCTCCATGAGAACAGGCATCTCATCTGTGTTGACCAGGGAGGTGTCCTTGGCCCCTAGAACTTCAGGTAGTAGGTCCACAGACACTGCCTGGCTGAGTGCATGTGGGAAACAGTGACGTTGCCTGGTTTTAGGGCTCCGGCACGAATGGGGCTTAGACAAGGGTCACTTGTAGACTCAGTGAGTGTACATTGCTGTCTTCAGCTGGAGCTAATTTAGTTAAAAAGTGAACACAAACTTTCCATTTGTGCTTTGTAAAATTGAATATTATCCATAGCATTATTATTAGAGAAATGCCGCTAAACTCTGAAACACATCCCAACAACTACAAGAGGTTTTTTTGACCCAATGCACAACCTTGAACTTGAATATATAAAAGGACAACATACGTCACTGGGCTTGAGTTTCATCGCGGCCTGAATTACTCTCTAGAAACAAATTCAGCAGATTAATTCTTAAGCACGTTATTAGGGCAGTCTCTCCAATGCTACCCTGATCATCTGAAAAGGTTTCATCCGAGTTATCTGCTAAGGGGGATTAACTGGGATCCCGGGGCAGATTCCAACACTAACTACCGTTTAAGTGTAATTCTAGGTCTAGGAGAAAGCAATTTGTTAAGTACAGGTTATGTCAAATTTTTGTCTGAGCCTTTAAATACGGTTACGATTTTTCTAGGACCAATTGGTAGAGTCTGAATAGAGTTCCCGTGCTTATAAATGAGGTCAGTAAAGGGCAGTACCCACACCAGTGACGTACGTGGTTATGGGGGTGACAAATTGAGCTTCAGCCGTAAGCGTCTACCGAACAGTGAAGAGCAGCTGTGTTGGCTCTGATTTTGGTCACAGAGTTCTTTCCACTGCATAGGAATACACTTGTTTTTTTGGTTTTGGTTTTGGTTTTGACAATATGTATGGGAGGAGCTGTACATTTGGTACTCTTAAAGGATGCCATACACGCTCACGGGGGTGGTCTGATCAATAAAATTCAAATCAATATTTCTCCATTTTAATAGGTCATCCTCCTTCCCATTAAGGATAAAGAGTCGCAATTTTTATAATAATACACAAGACAGTGAGAAAGGACTACAAACTACACTGTATAAATAAGCATCTCCTCAGAAAGAGGGAAGAGGAGAAATGAAACATTTTGCTCTCTTTATCTGTAACTGATTTCTGAGAAGCACCTGGCACTCTGGGCCATTTATATGAATGTACTCTTTAAGACCTGGCCAGACCTCCTTGAGAGAGTGGAATAGGAACATAAGCCTTCAAAGCCTAAGAAAAAACAGAAATATTAGGATTTTCCTGTTCATATCCTAAGGCATACCAATATCCATAAAAGCCAACGGGCATCTCTTCTCATATTTATTTACCTACTAATGCCAGCCATTAAGTCCCCAAAGTTTATAATCCTGAGGCCTGTGGGAGAAAAACAGCACTTACGGAAAAGAAAAAACTTGGACAAATTCAAAATTATTATTTTAAATAATGCTTTTGCTTCTGCAGATTTCTACCTCAGTAATTCCGGCTGTCAGCACTTAAAAGTGCCTTCTAGTCACTATTCAAAACCCTCCATACAATGCCGCACACCGCTGATCTGTTCTTTATTCAGAATAAAACTAATGCACTCTGTGGGCATTTCTTAGAGCACTTCAAAAGCCAGTCATTAGTAAGAACATAAACAGAAATACACCACATCATGATTACCAAAACATGGGCACTCTAAATGTGAGAGAGAATTTTTTTTAAATATCTCAAAATTACTATTTTTTTAAAATGGTGAAGGGTCCTTTTTTTTTTTTTTTTTGGTGTCATTATCAAATAACCCTGTCTTGAGGCTCATTATAGTTCAACGCAGTTAGATTCACCCCAGTGTTTTTACTTTTCCTTTTCTTGCTCTCAGTGAGATTCTGAAAAACAGTTCTTCTGTTAACTAGCTCCCTGGGGGAATAGAGCCTTCCTTAACTGGCCTGCATGGGAGAGCGGGCTTTCTAATTTTGCAGCACACGCCGAGTATTTGTGGGTGGGACGTGCCTGGTGAGTTCATCTGGACCAGCTCCCACCCTGACTGCTGAATTTCTTTGACAGTACGTGCACCATCTGGGTGTCAATCCGTTCTAATCCCAATGACTTTCCCTGGTGACATAATGGCACACTGAGTGGAAACTGGGTTATTTCTACACAAAACACATGTGACAGCTACTCTTAAACTCCAGAACCAGATTCCCTCCTTCCTGGAGAACAAATCCTGTTTCCCTTCCATGACCCATAGCGACTCTTTGCCACCCCCAAAGCAAGAGCAATCCCACAACAGAGAAAGAAGCTTGACAAAGGAGCACAAATTAGTCCCACAATTTGAAAAAAAAAAAAATAAGGCCCAAATTCTTCCTTTTATGTCAACACTCACTTTAGCAAAAGATGTGACAGGAGAGCTGTGACTAGTTGGGGGGGGGGGTGGCGAGGGGAGACATGTGAGCACCACAGACAATCCTGAAGGGGACTCCAATGACCATGCCTTTGTGTATTCCCCACCCCTGCTATGAGTGTAGGCCTAATGTGTACCTTGCTCCTAACCAAGAAAACACGGCGTAGTTGATAGGGTGTCACTCCCACGACTCTGCCAGTGAAAGATCTTCCTTGCTAACTTGGGATGATAAACATTCATGATGAGAAGTCCGTGGGGGCAAAAAGCCCATGGGTGGACTGCAGGAAGCAACCACCAAAACTTGGGCCCTCAGTCATAGAGCCCAAAGAGATACACTCTACCAATGACTTGAAGAAGCAGATGCTTCCCCGGTCAAGGCTCCAGATGAGAACACAGCCCAGGAAACACCTTGACTGTAGTCTTGTGAGACCATGAACAGAGGACCCAGCAAAGCTTTGCCCAGACTCCTGACCCACAGCAGCTGTGAGATGAGAAATGTGTGCTGTTTCAAGCTGATAAATTTGTGATAAGCTGTTATGCAGAAATAGGAAACTAATTGGGAGAAGAAATGAAGGTCACAAGTCCTTCTCTGACCACTCTGAAAAGGAACCAGGGTCATTTGGCTAAGTTTGGCTAAGGAGTTTGGCTAAGGAGTGCATTGCTGAACTCCTGCCTCTGCAGATAATCACAGGAAGAAACATTCGGACAGTGCTGGACAGAGCCAGCTGAGCCTGTGTCAACCCCTTCAAAGGATGCCTATTAGCTTCGTAGATGTTCTGGATCCTGCGATGGAAAGCTTATTAACCAGAGGAACTTCTTAAGCTGACAATGAAAAATAATGGGCACGGTGACATGTTCTAAAATCTTATTATACTATAAAGGAAACTTCTAAGCAGCTTTACTTAAAATTCCTGGAAATGCAGAACAGTGAGACAATCAATTTGTCTTCATCTGCCTATAGCTCAGGTTTTGCAAATAAGCTTCCATTAAATCTCTATACCTTTGAGTCCATATCATATTTCTGGCATACAAGCAAATTAAAAAGAATGCCGAACGGAGGCTTCCACTTTGAAGGTGTTTTCACAGAGCTATAAAACTTCATGCATTAATCTCTACTTATATTAAATCTTAATTACATTGCTTAGGCTTTCCATAATTTCTTCATCACTTTTTTCATAGTTTGACAACTTTAAAAATTAATCACATAAGATTGCTTATATCAAACTATACTAAAGGTAACTTCAGAATATGTAGCCCCTATCATATGTGAGGCATAAATATAAAAATGGTAGCTGAAGTCTGAATTGAAACCAATAATAACTCTTAAATGTATGTTCAGGATTCATCAGGAGTCCTCTCCTTCCCTTATTTAATGTCAGTGTCAAGAATTTGGTGACTAACATTTGGAATACTTAGTTCTTAGTTGAAATCTTACTACAGATTGTAGTAAAGATTGTGATTAGACAGCTGATCCTGAAATTAACCCATTCCTGATATTAATCATGATACAAGCTATACATCTGGGTAACCTCTAAGTTTCCTTCTAGTGCTAATAGATCATAATTAATCTTATTTTTTGAGTAATATTTATTAAACATCTATAGGTACAAAGTAAAAACAGATATACTATCACCCATATAATGATGATACCAGTTGCTTAAAATGGAGTCAGAATCCATATTTTGTGTTACTACAGAGGTTGGTGTTCCAGAAACTTCCAGAAGGACAAAGCATGGCAAAGGTCTGGACACTGGCAATCCAAGTTAAGAGTCTTGGATCAGCCATGCTCAGGGCAATCGAAAGTCTCACATCTGGGAGTTAAGTCAAGTTAGCGAATACAACCATCAATCATTCAACAAATACTAGTTGAGCACCTACAATCTCTTAGCACAGTTCTGGGTTTACAGCAATCAATAAGCCTGACAAGGTCCCTACTTGCATTCTTGGGGGATGGGGGCCAAAGACTTAATGAGCAAGTCAACAATTGGTCATGGTAACTTCAGATAGTGGAAAGTTAATTCAAGTGAACATATTAATGAGGTCCTACTCCTTGCCAGCCAGGCAGTGCTGTGGCACTGGAGAGTCACCATGAGTGAACAAAACATACATAATTCCCACCCTCACAGTGATCACATTCTAGCAGAAGAAAGGGATGATAACATAAGTCATAATACATAGGTAAATTATATGCTGTTTTATAAGGTGATATGTGCTATGTTTTATATAGAGAGCAGAACAAAGGCAATTAGAAGTGTGTGTGAGGGGGCAGTGGGTCACAATTCTAAACGGAACAGTCAGGGGAGACGCCAATAAGAGGGTGACTTTTGTGTAGACTTGAAGGAGAAAATTGTGCTCTAAAGGAGGTAGACAGGGTCATAGTGGGATAACTGGAGGGAGCCGCAGGGACTCCTTTGGATGAGTGGCCAGCAAAGTCTTTGCCGAGAAGACGGCATTTTAGCTGAGACCTTCCATGTCGAGGAAGAACCCAACATACAAAGACTCAGAAGCTGAGAAAACTGAAAATGCAAAGCCCCTCAGGTGGGGCTGAGTTTAGCCCAGAGGAACAGAGAGACAATGAGGGTGACTGGGAGAACAAACAAGGAAGTGGGGCCCGATCATGCAGAATGAAGTCAAAAAGGTCATCTGTCATTTTCAGTGGTCTCCCACCTCTGCTACACTGTCTGTGGATTCTGTTGATCAGTCTCAAACATGTTCTGTCATCTCCTATCTTTAAAGAACCACCCATCCTCCTAGTTGCCACTCAATGTCTTTATCCCTCCCAGCCAAGGCTCTCCAAGGAAGAGTCCAGACATGCCGCCTCCACACCCTGCCCCCACCACATGACAGTTCACTCTAGTCGATCCCTACCCTAACACTGCTGTTGCTAAAGCCACCAATGATCTCCACATGTCCAAGTCCAAAGGCCACTCGTCCTTAATTTATCCAACTTACTACTGTCTTTGGCATTGATGACCATGCTCTCTTTCTAGAAACACTCCCCTCTCTCCATGACACCACAGCTATCCTCATTTTCTCCAGAGTCTCTGGTCTCTCCTCAGCCTCTCTTCTTGGGAATGACCCCCCAAAAATGTAAGTGTTCAGGGGGAAAAATACTTAGGGGCTTTGGTTAAATAAAAGCACATTCATCAGCCTTGACAGCCTTGGCCCAGGGCAAGTCACAGGGTGTAAGAAATACAATAGTGGAAAAGCTAGAACCAGAGCAGGTAAGACCTGGACTTCCTAACTGTATGACCTTGGGCAAGAAATTGTGTCTCTAGAACTCAGTCTTCTTGCCTGTAAAATAGGGATTTTAAGAGTTGCCTTACAGGACTGTTAATGAAGGTCAAATAATTTATCCTTCTCAAGCCCTCCAGCTAGTGTCTGGCACTTGGTAGAGGCTATTCTGTTGTTACCATCCTTCTGAGGGTGAAGAGGAAAACCTTTTGTCTGAATAATAGAGGAAAGAAAAACAGCATTAAAGGTGGGGTGGGGGAGAGAGAAAGCATTAGTAAGTTGTTCTAGGTGGAGTCCCTGCTAATGACCCACAAATTAATGAACTTTGCTTTAGAAGCCTGAAATCCTCAAGTGTAGGAAGATATTTACAACACACAAAATCTCTTTCCAACTGTCAACTGGAAGCAAATATTCATCATTACTGAACACTGCAACGTCTCTCCTCAAATGTATTTTATGTACTTGGACTTGATTGAGTCGGAGGCTGTACGGGACATGAATGCAGCCCTTGAGTCTGGGCTGCGATCCTGCCTCCCCACTTCCTAGATGGGGGGCTGTGGGCAGACACCTCAGGCTCCCCATGCTTCCTTTTCCTCCATTGTAATATGGAACTAATTATGGTATACGCCTCATGGGGTTGTTCGGAAGACACAAAGAGTTAATATAAAGTATTCAGAATAGAACCTGGCACCAAGTAAGCTCCTAATGAATGCTAAGATGAGAACAATAACAACCGTTTTGGTCCAACTCTTTCTGGTGCGCTCACTTCAACCCCATGAGATGATCTGAAATCAGGTGTCTGAATTACTCGTCCATACTCGTCGTTTTCCTGTATGAAACAATCCACAGTTCTATGTATTGTAGGAAATAGATGTTGTTGGGTATTTTCCATTGGCCTCTCCGGATCTACTCTCCCTCTGTTCTGTGTTCCAGAAGGCTGACCTTCTGCCTCAATGGGCTTCCTTATCCTCTGGCTTCTGGCTGGATTCAGCCCATGGGAGGCACTGGCAGGAGACAGAGGAGAGGAAGGAAAGTGAGCTCTGGGTGTCAATTCCTCTAGCTCTGTCTCTGCTGGTTCACCGCAGGTGACCTCTCCCGGAGGCCACAGCTCCCGCCAGGCTGCCAGCCACTTTCCCCAGGGTTCAGTAATCCTCTTTCAGGCCTACCTGCGGGTAAAGATTCCTCATGGTTGCAAGCTCCAAGATGTTTCACCATATCTTACTGTTTTCCTTAACCCTGAGCATACGGTTTTAAATAGTCCCTCTATTAAAGTCTCCTAAATTACCTGACTGTTTCCTGCTGGGATCTAGAGTGACACATCACTCGGGCTTCAGTGACGTACAGCCATGCAGGAAGGGTGGTGAGACATTGAACACCGTATGTAAACAAAAAAGGACAACTGAGCCAGAAGGCTGAGACTCTCGCCCAGATCACTGCACTCCCAGCTCCTGTCATCCAAGCTGGTCACTTACACGGAAGACAAAGTGAGGGACTCCCAAACCCCTCAGCATCCATTGTCCTCCCTGACCTTCTGTTTAGGTAAATTCTAGTCCCGCTGGTGACTTGCAGGATAAGAGGACTTCCCAGTCCTCCAGCTCTCAAATGATCAAAGTTTCCTCCCCATCCACATTCAGTTCCACCAAGGCATTTGTGACCATGGATATCCTTGAGAACAGGTTCAAACATAAGTTTTCTCCAGCATGACCTCACCTCTGCCTAGCTGACCTAGTGGAACAGGAGTTAAAAGATCCATCCTGGAGCTCTCCCTGTTAACAATCAAGCCAAAAGCAATATTGAATGCCCCGAGGCTGCGGCTCTTAATTATAACCAGAAGCTTAATTTTAGAAGGTGACACCAACAGCAGCTTTCAGCATCACAATATGAATTAATCATTAATTGCATTTTTGGGTCACACTCGAGCTCCATATGAGAAAATTACTCAGTAAATGTTTGTGAGCTGCTTTGGTCATAAACCACTGGCCAGTGAACACAATGGCAAAGTGTGTTTCCATACTCTGGAGGAGCAGACCCAAGCTAAAGGCAGTTCTAACATAGACAAGTCCTAGCACAGGGAAGCTGTGTTTGTCTTGTGTTAACACTCTTCATCAATTTAATGTGGACCCAAGACACATACAGGCAAAAGTAATATTAAGATCTTCTCTGCGGTCATAATATTTTAAAAATCATGACTATAAACAATAGTGCTGAAATTACATTTTTGTTTGGAAAAATGGATCATGGGCCTAAAAAGGGAGCCAGAGAAGAGGCATTCAACATTGGGAAAAGAGAGCCAGGAATATGAGACTGAGAAAGGAAGAACATTCTGGAAACTCAGATGGACCAGGTTGTTCAAGGCTGGCATATAGTTCCTGAATCACAACTTTAGCATGAATGCCTCCTTACAAAATCCATAACTGAGCAGCATTAGCAACTTCTGGAAATGGTGTTTCTTCTGAAACACCACACAACTGATGAGCTGTAATTTTATTTACTCAAGAGATATACTGAAGAGCTGCGTACACATCGGATTTTTTTGTGTGCAGAGAATCATACTTCAAGTGCACTAGGAAATCAAGCTTTATGGACAAAACGCTCACGTGAATACTTTGTAAAGTGAGTAATAAAGCCCTTGCCCCTGGCCCTCCCTTCCTTTCTGTGTATATGAGGTTAAGCGGTTGGTCCATGTATGTGGGCAAGCCTGGAATGCATGGAGTTAGATGGTTTATGGAATCTCATGTTTCAAGTCAGCAAAAGATTGTAAAGTGATTAAAAGTCACATCAAATCTTTACTAAGAAAAGACAGTCTTGGAGTCAGACTAAGCAGAGACAAAAAGCTTTTATTCAGATGTCTCAGTGCACAGTCAGGAGGTTAATGGAATAGAGATAAAGAAGGGTTTAACCTCTAATGTAATCTCAAGAGAGTTATACAGAGATTTAGCCTGAGATAGGGCTTCTCCAACAGGGTCCACATCCTACCTGTGGGCCCCTAGAACCATAGAAGGATTTATGGAGGTTTTAATTTACATGATAATTCAATCTTATAATTTATTTTAGTTGTAAACGCAAAAAAACAAAAACAAGAAAAACCCCCAAACCCAAAACCCAAAACCCTCTACGTTGCAGGGACAGTTTGCAATTAAAAGATATTGGCATTCCTGGGGCTAATAATACATTATATGTTTATAAAAAAAATTTAAAAATTATTTTAAAAAAGATATTGGCATTGTATTATTTTCATCTATTCTTTTTTTTTTTTTTTTGAAGATTTTCTTTATTTACTTGAGAGAGAGGGTGAGCAGTGCAGGGTAAGGGGGAGGGACAGAGGGGGAGGGGGAAGGGGATGGGTAGAGGGAGAGGGAGAAGCAGGCTTCCGGCTGAGCAAGGGAGCCCTATGTGGTCCAATGATGGGCTCAATCCCAGGACCCTGAGATCATGACCTGAGCCAAAGGTGGACACATAACCAATTAAGCCACCCAGGTGCCCCTTCATCTCTCCATTCTTAGGTCTGAAGCTCACTGAAGTTGTATGAAGTTACAAATTTTTCTTTTTTAAGGATTTTTTTTTTAATTGAAGGAAGTATCAGATTTTTCTCTTCTAAAGGGGAGCTGTAATTCCATAGGACTGAACTTGAATGGGATGTACCAGCATAAACTCATGATGTATTTTATCTTTAAAAAATTTACGTATCACCAATTTTGCCCATTATATTGGCCGAGAAATAACGACCACCCTAATAGCAATGAGTACCCCCAGTGGATTGTAGGCTTTACCATCTTGCCTAAAAGAAACAGGATTCTTAGAAGAAATGGCTGATTCTAGGCCTGGTGCAGGAATATGAAAAATGAATCTGGAATGTTGTAACACCCCAGAAGCAAGGGAGCTATCAAGGACTATAGGATTCTATCAAAAGGATTTGGGAACCAACCTACCGGCCAAACTGTAAAGGATTACAATGCAGCAAATGTGTTTAAATTCATGGCACTAAAGTCAATAGTCACAATAAAAACTTCTCCGCTCTGGTTACCTCTGGAGAACGTGAGCAAATCAACTCCTTATTTCAAAAATTGGTGAAAACAAAGAAAAAGAAGCAAGCAATTACCCTGCCTTGCCAGTGTGAACTGTTATTAAAAATAACCAGATAGCTGACATGAGGAAATTTCTCTACAGAAGACATCTACCTAATAAATGAGAGGATGGTAAAATTAGAAAGCTGTCATTCTGTAATGCTCAATACATGAAGAGATTTAGAAAAACCATTCATGAAATAGTCTTGCAAAAAAATAATTGAAACTAAATCCAATAAAAGCTCTAGATCTGACTAGAAATTTATATAAAAAGCAGAGAAAGATAGTACATTGAATGATACCACAGGGGACCGCCAACAAAATATTGACTCTGGGACATCCTATAGGAAAACTGGTCTGTTTGTTTTCTTCTACAAAGAAAGGAGAGAGATAACAGAAAATGTTAATGATAGCAAACTTTATTCAGATTTGATGCCAGTCTATTTTGCAAGGTACATTTATGAACAACTTCTAAGATTCTTACACACACACACACACACACACACACATCCTATATGCACATGTAAACACAAAAGTTGCTTTAAAAATTACTAGAAATAGTTTTCTAGTTTTAGAATATAGTAGTTTTGATTTGGAAATCATAAAATAGTATGGACCCTCACACTTGGGAAACCAAGCAAATGTGGAATACTTGGGATAGTAATCCTCATCTGAGGACAAACACCCTTTGAGGGGAGGTTTAGAACTGTTGGGATCTATAGAATTTGCACAAGCTTGCAAGGAATCAACATTTGTTGATTTCTTAGTACAAAGCTATAGTAATCAAGACAATGTGGTATTGATATAAGGACAGACATATAGATCAATGAAACAAAACAGAGTTTGGAAATAGATCACCATATATGGTTAGTTGATTTTTGACAAAGGTGCTAGGATAATTCAATGAAGAAAAACCATCTTTTAAAAAATGGTACTGGAACAACTGGATATTCATACATGAAAAAAAGAAAAAAGAAGTTCAAGCCCTGCCTCTTACTATATGCAAAAATTAACTTGAAATGGTCAGAGACCTAAATATAAGAGTGGGAGCTCTAAAACTTCTAGAAGAAAACCCAGGAGAAAATTCTTTGTGCTCTTGGGCTAGGAGAAGACTTCTTAAACAGGACACACCAAAAAATATGAAGTATAAAAGAAAAATTTGATATTTGGGCTTCATCAAAATGAAAAACTTCTAGCCAATGAAACACACTATTAAGTGTGTTTAACTTAAACACTTAAGTATTTAACTTAAACACTATGAAGACAATAAGACAAGTCATAAACTAGGAGATAATATCTGCAAACATGTTGGTGCTAAAGGAGTTATTATTGAGTTGTAAGAGTGGTTTATATAGTTTAGGTATAAGACAAACAATGCATAAAAAATATAAGCAAAAGATTTGAATACTTTACTAAAGATCACATATAATTGGCCAATAAGCACATGAAAAGATACTCAACCTCATTAGTCAGTCATTAAGGAAATGCAGTGAATTAGCTCTACAAACACATTAGGATGGCTAAAATTAAAAAGACTAGAAATTCCAAGTGTTGGCAAGGATGCAGGGCAACTGGAACGCTCCTTCATTGCTGGTGGAAAAGTCAAAACGGTACAACCACTTGGCACAACAGTTTGGCAGCAGGATTGTTAATTTTATGTTTCAAACTGGCTGGGACATGGGATCCAAATACTTGGTCAAACACTATTCTGGATGTTTCTCTGGAGGTGTTTTCTGGATGAGATTAACATTTAAATCAGTGGACTTGGGGTAAAGCAGATTATCTTTCTTATTTATTTATTTATTTATTTGTCAGAGAGAGAGGGAGAGAGAGCTAGCAAGCACAGGCAGATAGAGTGGCAGGCAGAGGCAGAGGGAGAAGCAGGCTCCCTGCTGAGCAAGGAGCCCGATGTGGGACTCGATCCCAGGACACTGGGATCATGACCTGAGCCGAAGGCAGCCGCTTAACCAACTGAGCCACCCAGGTGTCCCGCAAATTATCCTTCTTAATGTGGGTTAACCTCATCCAACCATCTGAAGGTCTGAATAGAAGAAAAATGGACCTTCCCTGAAGAAGAAGGAATTCTGGTAGTAGACTGCCATTCAAGCCTGAGCTGCAACTCTTCCTTAGGTCTCCAGTCTACTGGGGCCGAATTTAGATTTACCAAGACTCCACAATCACATGAGCTCCTTAAAACAAATCTCTGTTTCTCTCTATATATACACATCCTATTAGTTCTTTTTCTCTGGAGAACTTGAATATAGGCAGTTTCCTACCAAATTATACATACTTACATATGATCCAGCAATCCCACTGCTAAGGAATTACTCCTCTAAAAATGAAAACAAATGTCTACACAAAGACCTAATGTGTGAATATTCTTAGCATTTTTATTCATAACAAAAATGGGAAAAGGCCAAAATGTGCATCAAGTGTTAAGTAGATAAACAAATTGTGATATGTCTATGAATTGGGACAAAAATTTAAAAAGTGATGGAGTGCCTGGGTGGCTCAGTCGGCTAAGTGTGTGATTCTTGATCTCAGCTAAGGTCTTGATCTCAGGGTTGTCAATTCAAGCACTGTGTTGGGCTCCACACTGGGCATGAAGCCTACTTTAAAAAAACTAAAAATAAATAAAAAATAAAACAGCAATAAAAATAAACTACTCATCCATGCAACAATATGGAATAAACTCAACTGTATTATGCCAAGTAAAAGAAACAAGACATAAAATGTTATATAGAGTATAATTCCCTTTGTATGACAGTCTTCAAAACAGCAAAACTAGAGGGAAAGATCGGTGGTTGTCAAGGGCTGAGGCTGAGGGGAGGGGATTGACTGCAAAGGGGTATAAGGGAACTTTTTTGGGGTGACATAAATCATGGATCTTGATTTATGGTGAAGGTTACAAAACTGCATACATTTGTCAAAACTCATCAAACTGCACATAGTACAAAGATGAATTTTATGTATGTACATTATAATTATATAAATACAATTATAATTATAAATTGTAATTTTTAAGAAAAGGGTAACAGTTGTGAAGTAAGCACTATGAAACGAGAAATACTTCCCTAGGTGCCAACAGCTATTGCATTTGTTGAGGCCCGTGGCCCTCCTAGGAGGTCTTCCTTTACCTGCCCAGTCCCAGTGACCTTGCCTTCCTCAATGTCAACACACAGCCCCTCTACTGTACCTCTTCCATACCTCATGAGGGATAAAACAGTGTCTGACTTGGTGACCACTGATTTGAAAGAAATAGGAGCTCACTTGAGCTGGTCTAAGTATACATGGATTTATGAACAAGGACATGAATATTTGACAAAATTTTTAAATGGAGTACAGCTGGCCTCAGGAAGTCCTGAGACAAGAATTGGCACACCCCTACTCTTCCTCGAGATCCAATGGCCTCTTATATCCATTTCTTTCCTGTTATATATGCTTCATGCTTCCTCTCTCTCTCTCTCTTTTTTTGTTCTGGAAACAAGAGACAAACAAGCTGGCCCAGACCTGTCTGGCCTCATCACTTTATCAAGTCTTACACCAAAATTCTCAGAAGAAAGAATTGGATCGATTCATCTTCAGGTCTGTTTGGCTATCGATAACAGAGCTCATGCCCCAAGGCCCAATGTCCAGTGAGCGGGGAGGGGTTGGCTTATATGACAACACTCTGGGAGGGAGATATAGAGTGGGGTAGTAATGATCAGCCTCCTGACCTATGAGGCCCTACCTGAGCTAATACTAAGCTCACACTATTATCTCTTGTCTTTTTATGATTTCCAAGGCGTCCAACCATGCTACTGCCTCAGTGCTTTTGCATTTGCTGTTCCCTTTGCCTAGAAGGCTCGTCCCATAATCACTGACAAGGCTGGCTCCTGTACTTCATCAGGTCTTTGCTCAAATGGTCAGGACTTCCCTGAATGCCCTATTGAAAACACCAACACCTATGTCACATTCTTTGCCATTACTCTGCTCTATTGTCCTTGAGTACTGTAAGAACGTGACATGATGATACATATCTACTTGTTAATTTATATTTTTCTCCACTAGAATGAAAGCTTCATGAGACTGAGACTGTTATGTCCTCTATTGTATCACCAAGACTCTCAGTATCACACACAGAGTAAATGTTCCATAAATATCTGTTAATTAAATGTTGTTTCATAGATGTGTTTTAATTCAGTGACCATTATCACAGTCCATTTATCCCCTGTGGTAATATACCATGGTGGGTATTCCCTACCATGTCTATGGTATTTTATAGTCTTTCAAGTTTGATACCAGTTTTTTGTTCCCATTCCTCCCAAATTCTGTTGTTAGTTCTCAATAGAAGACTTGACTCAATTCCTATGAACTATTTAATTACATTCCGGCAGTTTCAATTTGACTTTAGGGAAACGCATAAGACCCAAATGCTCTTACTAGAGAGCTCTATTTCCAAGGGCCCAGCATTGCTGTTCTTCTCTTTGCAACTCAGCCATGTCTCTTTCCAACATGGAACCCCAAGAGTTTAAGCTTCTTGGAACACACTCAAGGACAGCACAGGGACCTATAAATAAAAGAAGCTTAACAAGGACTTGTAGACTGAGATTTAATGATTGATCATTCAGTAAATAGGTGTGAAAAATTAAAAAATCTTTGTTCCAGACAATTTAATAGTGGGCACACAGCATTGTTGCATACACTGGGGGCTGGAGCCAGAAGAGATAAACAATACACAGTCCTTAGACACTGCCAAGGGACACACTGTTCAGTGCAGAAATTAAAACATCCATACAGTTATTTATAATAGCCAAATTAGGGAGGCAGCCCAAATGTCCATCAATAGATGAATGGATTAAGAAAATGTGGGATATATATATATATATATATATACACACACACACTCATATATATACACACACACATACACATATGTATACACACCATGGAATATTACTCAGCCATAAAAAGGAATGAAATCTTGCCATTTGCAGCAACATAGATGGAGGTAGAAAGTATTACACTAAGTGAAAAAAATCAGAGAAAAACGAATACCATATGATTTCACTCATATGCAAAATTTAAGAAACAAAACAACGAGCAAAGGGGAACAAGAGAGAAAGAGACAAACCAAGAAACAGACTCTTAAATATAGAGAACAATCTGATGGTTACCAGAGGGGAGTTGGGTGGGGGATGAGGGAAATAGGTGATGGGGATTAAGAGTGCAATTGTGATGAGCGCCAGGTGATTTATGGAATTGGTGAATTGCCATATTGGACACCTGAAACTAACATAACACTGTACATTAACTATACTCGAATTAAAATAAAAAAACCTAATTTATACAGCTGGAAAAAAAATTTTTTTTAATCCACACAGATAACTAAAAGCCAGATTATAAGAGGGTACTAAGAAAGAAAAAAAATCTCAAAGTCAAGGAGGGTAGAATGAGAGATTATAGATGTGTGATGAAACAGGTATCAGAAAGGAGGTAGTATATGTAAAAGAAGAATGCAGAGGAGAAATATTTAAAACTGAATTAGAATGTGAACATTACATGTAAAAATACATAGGTGTGGTGAAAATAGTATTTGGAGGAATTTGGGCTTTAAACACATTTATCACATAACAAAATTTAAAAATAAATGAGCTAAGCATTCAAATTAAAGAGTTAGAAGGGGGGAAAAAAAAAGCATGTCCAAATTAACCAAAAGCAGAAAATAAGGTAGAAATCAATAAATTAGAAAACTACAGTAACAAAGCAAAACAAAACAAGAAAACTACAAAAACAAGGTTAAAAAACAATTAACAAATCCGAAAGATAATTCTTTTAAAGGGTTTTGTGAGATAGATATCTGTCAAGACTGACCAAAAATAAATAAATAAATAAAAGGAGAGAGAGAGAGAAAAGATTCAAATAAAACAGAGTGGAAAAGGAGAAATTACTACAGATACAATAGAGGTTTAGAAATTTCAAACAGTAGAGGATGATTTGGGGTTGGGGGAGGGTACCCCAGGTACAGGACACAATGAGAACAAAGCCTGGGGTTGGGAAAGAGTAAGTGACGTGTCTGTTGAGAACTGTGGAATAACGCTGGATAGAGAGCCAGGGTCCTAATGGTGAAGCCCCTTGGAAGCCAACTTTATTCTCTGAGTAGCAGGGAGCCACTGATGGCTTTTGAGCTTTTTTGCAATGAGGAGAATGCCAAGGACTGTGATTGTCTGGTGGTGGAAGAGGAGGACACAGGTCTGAACAGGGCTCTGGAAATAGGGCTCCAGCAAATGACACAGCACCGAGTACGAAAGAATACATACAAACTGGCAGGTGCCCAGAAGTCTATGTGGGGATGGAACTAGAGTGAGATGGTGATCCTCAAGGTAACAGTTTCAGATGGAGGCTGGGCTGCAAAGGAGGTAAAAAGAACTTGGGTGAGGGGCTGAACAACTAGAGGTTCTAAGTTCTTCATTGTTTACAAAGCACTTTTCACCTTATCCGATCCTGACCGACCTGTAAGATAGGCAGGTAAGAGAGCCTTGATTTGTGCCAGCCATGTGCGCCAACAGGATTGAAGTCAATTTTTCGGCCCTGATTGTGATAGACAGTTGGTCAGTTATCTGCAAACATTGATTAATGGAAGGACTCACGACAACACGGCACTTGCAAAAACACCTTTCCTTCCTTTGGCTCCCCACCGACTGAGCTTTGCCCTGTGCTTGGCGGGAGGTCACCATTTCATGAATCCAGGTAAGCCGGGCAAGACAGCCTCTCCAAACAGGAGACAAAAACTGAGATACCTGCTTGCCCAGTTTCCCGTGCAGCTGGAGAAACGGCCTGAGACCTGGGCTCTGCCAACCAGGCAAATGAGCCCAGAGGCGGACTCACGAGCTGGTGGTGTGAAAGGGGAAGGGGAGCCCACTGTCTCCGCAGTGGTGGCAGAGGGGGCCGTGGCTGCAAGACTGAGGACCTGGCACAGGGGAAGCTTCGGGGACGGTGGGGCCAGTTAAGGGGGCTGTTAAGGTCCTGATGCGGAAGCAGCACATCATGGAGAGCTCAGAAGAGAAGGCATTTTCTCGCCAGACCGGTTCCGAGGCTTGGCTTTGGGTGCTGTTCCAGGAAGCTCAGCCCTCACCCCAGCTCCCACTTCTCCCAGCAGCTCTGAGATCTAAATGCTTCAGGTAACTTTCCGGCTTGGTCAGCCAGCGTCACTTTCTGTCGCTTGCGTCTAAGAATCCTGACCCACTGCTTCTGTTCTCTTTTGCTTTAAACCCAACAGGTGTATATCCACTCACTACTCTTACAACCAGCTGAAAGCCAGCCCTCTAGCACATAAGCAAGCTGAAAATAGGAAAAGTCTTATTTTGATAAGCTCCCAGATTTATTTATAAGCTTTCTAGATTTATTAAAACTTAGGATAGTGCTAAATGGAAAGAGAAAGGATGAAAAACAGCACGTATGCAGTATTTTTGGTTACACACCCAGGGAAAGGTTATACCGTCATCTTAGTGGTCATTATCACAGGCTAGTAGGGTAATGAGTGATATTGATTTCCTTCATTTTGCTTCGATATAGTTAATAAGTTTTCTATCATAATTCTTATGTGATAGAACGTTATTATAGAACATACAGAAATTCGTCTGGTTTTTGTTTTTGTTTTTTGTGCAGGTATGACGATCGCTACCTTCCGTGGCTGTCAGAATGTTTTAGGAACAGCTTCCTTCCCTTGTTCTGATGTTCCCATGAGGAATTCTTAGGCAGTAACGTCCTCGCCTTTCCGGCCTTGACCCCAACATTCACCCCTCGTCATAGGGTGACAGGAATGCTGGGAGGAAGTCCAGAGCATGGCCAGCGTCAAGCCTTCCTCTCTCTCACCTCTGCCTGCCCACAGGGGGCTGCGCTGTGGACTGCTCTCCACCCACAGGTGGGCTTCCCAGGCAGGGACTGCCCTAGGCACTGCCCTACTGTGTCCTGGCGGAGCTCGAGAGCCCATCCTAGGCCACTGCACACCCGAGGCGCCCTTTCCAGCTGGCTCTATCAGTAACAGAGCTCCATTTGTCTCTCACTGCTTCCAGAGTTGGAAGGGGAGTTGGGGTATGTGATTCAGCAGCTCCAGACACGCCCAGGCACCCGGGGACCCGTGAGGGACACTGTTTCTCCTCGAAGTGCCCTCCTAGCCCCAGTCCCCGCACATGGGGAAACAAAGGGTGGCGGAAGGCCTTTCTCGTTCGCCCATCACTGGGGAGAACACATGCGGCCCCCTGATGAGCGGAGCCCGCAGCCGCACACCGCACTGCTTTGTCCAGAAAGGGAAATGCACCAGTACTTCACACTCAGAACCCCTCCACAGGTTTCCCTGCGTTAGGAACGCGGTATAAAACCTGTGTCGTCAAATAAAATATGTGAAGCTGGGGCCTGAGGTTTCATTAGCAGCAAGACATTTTAATGGGATTATAGCTCTTTTTGTTCAGAAAGCAGGCACTGTTCAAGTCTAGAAAGTTTATCTATTGATCTTAACCTTTTCCTTCACAAAGTGAATGAAAAGGAAGCAAATCATGGAACCTGAGATCTGCAGTTCTACCTCGGCTAGTTTATTATTCCTCGCTGCCCTCAGATAAAGTACCCAAGTTTCAAAAATCATTACTCTTAAAATCAAGCCATAAAAACACACTCACCTCCCCAAGAGTTTATCAGCATTTTGCAAAGTAGCCTGATTGGGCAAGAGACCACAGTAAGATAACCAGCCCAACTCCAACTATTACACATAATCTCTATCCGACAGGTTTCTGGGTAGACAATAACCAAAGCCAATTACCTCTCTCTTGGGTTTCCTGACAATATTTTCCTCGGATTTATTCTTAAGTTAAACTCAAGGTCATGAAAGAAACCGTTTATGCTTGTCATTAAACAGAAAAGCAAACCTCAAACAATCAAGCTTAAAAGTTGGCTTCCTTCATGTACCAGAGTGTGTGCTATGAAAATTCGAAGACTTGAGCACCCGACAATACGTAAGAACAGAAAAATAATACCGAGTGTCTAAAAATCTCCAGGTAAAATGTTTCTGACAACATTGGTTTCTAGGAAATCAAGTCCAAGGTGCATAACGACCCACACGTTAGCTCATGGTCAGTCCTTCTGAATAGAATAGAAGGGCCAGGCTGTGAGCAGGGGTTCGGTGCTGGGCTCTCTGGAGGCAGGGCCACAGGTGTAACAGAGATAGTGCCTCAAGGCCAGCACTGTGTGGCTGGTGAGCTTTGGCTATGGATGCCAGCCCGGGCCACAAGGCTGGTCCCGATGTGGGCCTGAATCTTGCAGCACTCCTCTGGGCACTTGGCCAGAGCTGGAAGGTTCCTTGATGCTTCTGTTTATGGTGTCTGGACAAATGAAGCGCTAGTCACCTGGTAGGAAAGTGAAGAGCATGGTCATTAATCCTTTATGCTGGTAACTCACCGTCTACCCACTAGACCCTCGGCCTCACCATTTCTCACCAAGAGCAATATTCTCCAGGGAAATGTGAAGGGAGATGAGGACGTGGTTGGGAACAAAATGATACCAGAGACTGGGTCAGAATACGTGCATGGGTTTAACGTCACGATAAACTTACAAAGGACACTTGAATAAGCTGCCCTAAGATACCTAAAACCCAGGACGTCAAAGTAACTTTTCCAGTCATTCACAGCTGACACTTTAAACCTTACTATTAGCCAAATTTATATGTAAACATGATTACAAACAGTTTGTACAAACTGCTTACCTATTTTAAAGACAAACTGATCAAATACTTAGACACTCATAAACCCTATCTGCTCAGCCATTTCTTCTTCCAACCTATCTGTCCGTTTCACAGTGGCCAAAATTTTTTTCTAAACCCTAGACAGGTTTTCCACTTAAGAACACGAACCACCCATGCTACCATAGAGCTCTATGGTTTTAGGGCTCCAGATGTAGCTCAGAGAAGGTCTGAAGCTTTAAGAAAGGATGATTCGACTGGTCTAACTCCTGACTCTCCACTTGACTCCTTCTCCACGCTGCCTTTCTAAAGCACTTGATCTACCAAAGCTCAAGGCATCCCTATGGATTAGTGAATCTAATTTCTTTCTTTTTTCTCAAGATTTTAGTTATGTATTTGAGAGAGAGAGAGACAGAAACAGAGCCCTAGCCAGGGGAGGGAGAGGGAGAAGCAGACTCCCCGCTGAGCAGGAACCCTGGCATGGGACTTGATCCCAGGGTCCCAGAATCATGACCTGAGCCAAAGGCAGACGCTTAACCAACTGAGCCACCCAGGTGCCCTCTGAATCTAATTTCTAAAGATATGATGCTTGATTAGCATTTTCTCTAGTCCAGACCTCTCCTTCAAGTTCTGGGCTTCCATATCGAAGCACCCACCCTACCCCGCTCCTGGAGGGCTCACAGAAGCCTCCTGGTCGGTGTCTTCCTCACTCCCCGCCCAGCCTCCCAACTGAGTCATCTTTCATCTTATAGCCCTGATTTCGGTGCCTGAAAACCCCATCCCTCCAGCAGCACAAACAAACCCTGGGAGTCAGCCAGTGATGCCTGTTCCTTCCTCACCTCCCAGGGCGTCCCCAAGTCCTGATGACGTCACCTGATAAATACCTCTCATCCGTCCTTTGCTCCCTGCTCTTCCATCAGCCGCTTCCAAATCACCACCTTCCCTGTGGAGTTCTGGAATGTGCTCTAATGGGAATCACCTTCCATTGTGCAAAATATTTACAAATGTGCTTTTCCCTCTTGGCCTCTTTCCAATCTACTGTCAGAAAAGCACATCTTTCTTTATCTGATCAGATCTGATCACGTCTTTGCTTTATCTGAAACACTGAACTGGCTTCTTATTGTCCTCAGAATAAAGAGCAGCCTGGAGCTCCTGCCTGACCTGGCCCTGGCCATGTCCCCAGCCCGCTGACCTCCCCCCGTCCCCTCCAGACACCCCCTCCCTTCCCAGGGCCGGGGTACAGCCTCTCCTTTCTGCCTGGAGTTACTTCCTCTCACCCCCTCAGCTACTTCCTCACACAGAGAAGTTCTTCTTGAGTGGCCCTGACAGGAGTCCCCTCCTTGTCACAGGCAAGCACCCTCACCTTTCCGTCCTAGCACTTGCTGGTTTAACAATAGCAATGACGTGTGTGCTTTGCATGAGCACCTGTGTTCTGTGCTTGGTTCTGCTTGGGTCGTGTGCAGGGTTGGGGCCACGTCCACGCACAGCAAATGTGGGCCAAGGGTGATCACGGGGTAAGGAGTTAGTGTTCTGACCACAGCGGTGAAGGCCTATCTCACTCGGGATCATCCTCATCCCATGTAACGTTAGATTTCCCGGGCCTCGGAGTATCTACAGGAACATCCAGGCCCCCAGCAGCTCTCCCCGCTATGACCTCAGGGCTTACAAAGGGGGAAGGGAGGTATTCCATCAGCGAGCTTTTTTAAGATAGTGATAGCAGGTGGCATTCTTTTTCATCTGATTCCTGGAATCAAAGTAATAATAAAGATTTTAACTGCTCTAGCTTCCATCTAAACTGAGAAACTGTCTAGATATTGAGAAAGCAGGAAGGCTCTTTCCCACAGTCTCCACCCCCATGAATAAACAGAAGGATGAGAGTGAGTTAAAAGGCAGTGTGGTAAAGAAAAAAATAAAAAAGAAAGAAAAGAAAAGGCAGTGTGGTTTCATGGTTATATGTGCACAGATTCTGAACTCTGGCGACCTACTGGCTATGTGATCTTGGCGAAGGGTCTTGACCTCTCTGTGCCTCGGTGGCCTCATCTGTAAAATGAGGACCCTAATAGCATACCTTCCAGTGTTGATGAGGATTAAATGAGTTAATGTATGTCAAGTGCTTTGAGCAGTGTCTGACATTACTTACAAGTGAGCAGTACGTAAATGTTTGCCATTTTATTATTATTGGGTGTTTCTTAAAAGCTGCTTTATGGTATTCTAGCTAAAATTGATATATTTTGGTTAGAACGGGACTCAGCTAAGGCTTAAAACTAAGATTTTAAAAATTAAGATATGCACTGGCTTATTTTAGTTATACACGAAATGATTTTTAATGAAAAGTATTCTGAATGCATAACCTTGTTGATTCAGATTTAAAAAAGCAAAATGCCTGTTAGTAGATGGTTGTTGGCTTCTTAACAGAGTGTGACAAAAACATTCCGCAAATATGCATGAATAACCTGTTCCATATCCAGTGAATTCACAAGCATATGCCTCGTTTACCTTTGATATAAAAAGTAACAAAATCACATTCAGCGAACTGAGCTTGACAATAAAATTAATCAGAAAAAAAGTCAACAAAACAAATTGCCGCATTAAAGGGAAGCATGTATGCCCACATCCATACTTGAGTTGTGAAGGGTAGCTGTTGAAAGAACACCAAACAGAAAGACTTTTTATAAAAATTCAATTCAAATGTTTCCAACTAGACATATACCTACCCTATGGCCAAGGAATTCCACTCTCAAGTAAACACCCAAGAAATATGAATGAAGGCAGAAAGACATATACAGGAATGTCACGGCAGCTTAGTTCATGTTAGCCAAAAACACTAAGTAGCCCAGGTGTCTATCAACAGAATGGATACACAAATTGTTGTGCATTTATACTACAGCATACTCTCCAGCAATGAGGACGGACTATGAATGTATATAATAACATGGGTTTATCTCACAGATAATACGCCAAATAGAAGAATCTGAACTTAAAGGGTATGTATGTGATTTTCTTTATAGGAAGTTCAAGAATCATCAAACCTGATAAACCTGATAGAACCCATAATAGTGGTTACCCCTGGGGAGGGAGTAACAGACAGAGACTGCGAAGGAGTATTCTAAAATCTGAGGGGTGTTGGCGATGTTCTACATTCCAGTTTGGGTGGTGGGGTGTATACATGTAAAAGTCCTCAAGCTGTACACTGAAGAGGTAGGTATTTTGTGCTCTTCGTTGCATGTGTTTTACTTGGATTATTCAAAAAAGTCTTCCCAACTAGTATGTTAAATCATGACTGATTGTACTTTGATTTAACAAAGTTCACTGTCCCCTCAGTACTTCATGTGTTGCTGGAGAACTGGCAGAGTCACACACACACACACACACACACAAGAATAATGGCTGAAACTGGAAACCGCCCCCCAACACCCATCCATCCAAAGGTTGAAACCCTTATCCTTAATGTAACGGTATTTAGAGACAGGGTCTCTAAAGAGGTAATTAAGGTTAAATGAAGTGGGGCTCTAATGCAGTATGACTGATGTTCTTGTGAGAACAGGAAGAGACATGAAGAGGTGCTCTGACAAGAAAGGACCGTGACAGGACACAGCCAGAAGGTGGACTTCGGCAAGTCAAGGAGTGAGGCCTCACTCAGAAGAAACCAAACCTTCTGACACCTGGGTCTTGGACTTTCCAGCCTGCAGAACTGTAAGAAAATAAATTTCTGTTGGTTAAGCTCCTCAGCCTGTGGTGTTGTGTTATGGCAGCCCGAGCTGACTAACCTGCCAAGGGAAGAAGGCTTCACGAGAAACTCCAGGAGCCTGGCGCAGGCCCTCGGGAGTCTGTGAGAGCTGGGTGCCAGGGGCTGGCTCTCGCCATGAGAGATCTAAGGCTCGTCAGAGCCAGCAGGGCAAAGAGAAGGCATTGTGTTTAGAGCACAAGGCACTTCTACTGTAAGGGGAACAGGGCGTGTGTTTCCTGTGGTCATAACGTGGGCTCCACAGAAGCAGACGGCTCGAGCCGGAGGAGGTGAAGTTTAAAACTGGACACGCCCAACACCATTGCACACTTCCCAGAACGGCTAAGGCTAATTGAAGGGTATGATGCAGGCACCGACAAGGGTGAGGAACAGCTACAACTCCCGTAAACAGTCGCTGGGGGGCAGGGGGCAGACACCGGGGCAACCACTGTGGAAAACTGTTCACCGATGTCTCTAAACCCAAACACGTACCAACATATGACTCGGCAGCTCCACACCTGCAGAGACAGGTGCATGTGTGCAGCAAGATAAATGCACAAGAACGTTCGTGTCGAAACCACCCAAATGCCCTTCAACAGAAGAATGGATATGGGAGCTCCGTGTATTCACACAATTACTCATGAGCAACAAACAGGAACAGAACACGGACACATACAGCTCATGGATAAATCTCTACTATTGAGGAAGAAAAGGTCAAGTTGCTTTATGGGGCCAGAGGTCAGAGTAGTGGTTACCTGATGTTGACTGGGGGAGGGGCCTGACATGTTCTGCCTCTCCATCCAGTTACGTGGGTTTTCAGATGTGTGAAAATCAAACAAACACACGCCACTGGGAATTTCTCTTCTTCACTTATGTTCAAGTTATATTCCAACTTTTAAAAATCAAAAATGAGGCAGGAGTTTACAATTTTTATAATCACCCAGAACTGTATTATGGGATTAACAGATCGGATTTAACTTTTCAACACTTAAGAGTACTTGGGAAATCTAAGGGACCAGCCCAAGATTTTCTTCCGATAAGGAAGAAAAGGCAAGTCTGTTCAGTGCATAGGAAGGAGTCATGCAAGAAGAACCAGAGGGGTGGTTGCTCTTTGCACGGTACTGAGCCTAGCCTGCTGTAAACTTGTTACACACAGAGGGCAGCTGCTTTAATTCAAGATTCCTTGAACAACAAGATGGTGTTTTTGGAGACTGCCAAAGTTTCACTTAGGTTCCTCTTTACTACTCAATAATTGCTAAGATTAACTCTGATGTGATAAGGGAAGCATAGTTCAGGGGACATCCGATTACTGACCTGTGTCTAGGTTACTACCTGAAAACGTTGGGGAAGACAGACATCCCCAAGCTTAGCCCAAAGATATCAGTAACAGCCCCTGGCTCACATTATCTAACTAATGGTTATAGCAGATTATAACTGCTGCTTTTAGCTAATATAGCACTCTGCTAGATAATACTTGGGTTGGCTAATTCCCAATGATTGGCCTATTTCCAAGAAGTTGCAGTATTGTCAATGTTTAAGTGTGTGCATATGCATGTGCGCTTGCTTCCCTCAAAGATGCTACTTTGGCTTTTGCTCTGAGTGGCTTCTGGTTAAAGGTGGCAGCTTGACCACGTACATTTTCATCCTTGTCCTCTCAGGAGCCCACCGAAATGAGGAGAGAGGCATAGATAAGTTATAAATCCACAAAGAGGATGGAAGTGAGAAGATCTACACACAAGAGATGTTGACACATTTCTTCAGAACTAAATGGACTACAGAATCCTAGCAGAAGATGGGGGTGGGGAAGGCTCTAGAAACGGGAGATTCACTGTAATGACAGATCCCAGACCTCTGCTCCGTGCCACACACACACACTACCAGGAGCCAGCAGCTGCTCCCCAGGAAGAAGACTGGAATTTGGAGATTCCCTCTTCTCAGGGTCTGCTCTAGGGAGCCCAATCTAAGACCTCTACAAACCTAACCAGCGAACACAGACCTCTGGCCAGCTTCAGTGTCGTAGCCTGCATACGAATGGACAATCAATGATAACCAGACATTTGTTGGAAACCTCCAGCGTGGAAGGGAGCCGTCCCCATAAGCCATGAGACGTAACCAGCCCCACTGTAATTGCTCAAGGGGAAGAACGATAGAGGAGGGGGTGTGTGTGTCTAAGACAGGAAAAATTACACTCAGAAGAGAAGGTAAGATTCACTGTGCAAATAACATCAGGAACAAAACCGTCGTCCTCTGCCTTCGTAAGCACAGTCCCTCGACTTCATCAAGGGGAGCCTCCTTCTGTACAAGAAACTGCAGATGGAGAGGTAATGAGCTCCCCACCACCTTGTGGCCCTCTGGTAAGCCACCCTGCCGCTCACTGCCACTCCCATCCCCCGCTGCCTCCATCCACTAAGGGTCATTTTGGAACCAGTCTTTAGAGAACCAGCAAGCACTATGTTGTATCTCACCCAGAGCAGCTCAGACAATAGGGAACGAAATCCTAGCCCCTCAGCCTTCGTTCTTCCCCAAACAGGCTTCGAAGGCCTCACATGACTTAATGTCATGTACACCTCTAACACCAGCTTAACATTCTGTCTTGCAGGCTGGACGGCGTCTGTTAGAGCAGGGGCCGGCTACGCCAACCTGAAAGCACACTTTATAATGTGTTTTACACCGGCCATGGAGCTTTTTCCCGGGTTACAGATAATTAATATATTTTGGCACGCTAAAAAAGTGCTTATTTGAAAGCTGACCTAACTTCTCCTTCCCTTAACAAATGTTATTAAAGGGTACATGCTATTAATAATTCCAGTTCCAATTTTCTAGACTATTCCTTCCTTCCTACCCCTTAAACGCACACACATATATAATTTCTTCATGATAGAACACAGAGTAACATATTCATCATGTGGGAAAATAATGCACATGGACGTGTGGCTATAATCCCACCGCCCAGTTTCCGTCCATCTCACTTTGAGAAGAAAAATCTAAATGTATATATCTCTTAATTATTTTACTTTTGGGCCTATACTTATCCAGAAATAAAACAGGAGCCATGTTCCAGGCTTTGCCGTTCAGAGATGTGTGTGATGCCTTGACGCACATTGGGGACATACAGATGAAAAGATAAAGCACATTCTATCGGGTCCTCTTTGTTTACAGCCAAATGCACAGAGTTCTGGCCCCCGAGTGAAATTTTTGGGAAAGCACAGTGAAAAGAGGGCAGCTGGCAGCCTTCAGAGCTCCTAGAGTGATAGGAAGCCCCAGGGACCAAAGCTAAATGTTTGGCCACTCTAGTAATTCTCCAATAAGCCCTTTTTATGCTGAAATGTGGATTTTTGTTTTGACTGTTTCCCCTTCTTTCTTCCCTGACATTCTTTTCTTTTTGTAGTTAATGGTGGGGGGGGGGGGTGACATCAAGCTATGAAGTTTAAAGCCCCTAAAATTTAATTACAAAAGTTGACTCAGTCATTCCCAAAAGTTTACTAGAGAATAGGTGGAATTTCTGTTAAAGATAGAAAAATAAGATACAGAGAAAAGCAAGATTTGCTCTTCCCCATTTATTCAACAAACATGTACTGAGCGTATACTTCCTATGTGTGTGTTTACGTGCATGTTATTATCCTTCCCAGTGCCAAAGGAGGTGAGGGAAAATGTGGGTGGGTGGATGAGTATTTTAGAAGGGCAAGAGAGAGTTGGAATAACGTGGGCATGCGTTGCTGTAGTCCAAAGTGAACCATGGTTGCTTGCTACAAGTGGAATAATGTGTCATGAACATTTATGCCAGGGGTCATCAAACTAGGTTCCATGGGACAAATCCAGCCCATCACCTGTTTTTGGACTGCCTGGGAGATGGGAGAGGTTCTTTACATTTTTAGATGGTAAAAAAAAAAAAAAAAAAACCAGGAGAGGAATCCAAATTTTGTGACATGTGAAAGTGATATGAAATTCAAGTTTCAGCAAAGATGAATAAAGTTTTATTGGCAAAGGGCTACGCTCTTTGGTTTACATGTTGTCTGTGGCTGCTTTTGCACTACAGCAGCAGAGCTGAGAAGCTGTGACAGAGACCTGTCTGGCCTGCAGAACCTACCTCCTATCTGGCCCTATACTGAAAATGCTTGCTTACTCCTTGTTTAGAGGAGGGAGACATCACTTCTGTGGGTCATGAAGAAGGAAGTGATGCACCTACCTTACTTTTCTGTAGCTTTTTATATCTCGTTTGACCCTCCCAGCCGTCCTATGTGAGAAGAGATAGAAAAGGCAGGTTTCATCATTCCCCTTTTTTTAAACAGCTGGGGATACTGAGGCTTGGCCTAATCCAGAGACTAGTTCAATATTGGCAGTTAATTGATGGCAGTACCAAATCACAATGGTCTCACGGTGCTGAGAGTGGAGAGAAACCCTCACTGCAAGAGCAGCATACACACACACACACCCCCCCCATGTGGACAAGGGCATCATAAAGAAGGGAGGCCAGCGGGGTGAGTGGGGCTGAGGGGATACTGCTGCGCCCCAGGACAAAGGAGACTGAGCAGGAACTATCTGGGCCCAGGAGTCAGAAAACCAAGTTCCAGCCTACTGCCTGTTGTTGTACTACTACCTGAGAGCTGGGAGTGGTTTATATTTTTAGATGCTTAAAAAAAAAAAAAAGGAAGAAAGGTACTAAAATTTTGTGACATGTAGAAGAGATATGAAATTCAAATTTCAGTCTCCCAAAATAAAGTTCTATCAGAATACAGCCTTTCTCATTGGTTTACATGTTTGTTGTAGGGCAAAAGTAGCCTCAGATGGTGTGTGTCCCTGGGGCCCGATGTGAGTGCCCTTGTCCTGCCCTGTAATCACTGGCAGGACCTCTGGGAGCCTCAGAGCCCTCTCTGCCACATAAATCCCCTCCTGATGAGGTTGTAAAGAGTAAATGAGATCATTATGAGAAGCAAATGAGTTGGCTGCGGACTACTCAGCACAATGCCTGGCACTTTGCTGGTGTGATGTTACCTTATTATTTTCATTCACTGGATGGGGAAGCTGTGGAAAATTTAAAACAATGATTGATATGTACTCATATTAGACCACTAGAGAGCCATAAAGGAGGCATTCATACCTGAGTGTAAGAGTAGGTTAGACTTTCTTACTACCTAACACTATGGAAACATTCCATCTGTGGAACAAATTCTAGCTCCTTTAGGACAAGACTCCCCTAGGTATTAGCTCAGGGGAAAAAAAAATTCTTGTACTTTCAAGTTCTTTGGAAGAGAACTGGGTGTAAAACTGTTTTCACATCAGGGAGGAAATATATTTGGTTGCAACTGAGGATTAAGTAATTGAACTTCTGGGGGGAGGAGTGCGGGGGTGGGGGGAATTGTACAGAGAGATTAGGCAGGCCAGTGAGTAATCAGTCCAATGGTGAGGTCAGGGCCCAGTGACAGGGAGTGGTCTGCACAGCCCAGGAAAGCCACCAGATTTGAGAATGGATCCATTCATCTGACTCCGCTTTCCAGTTCCCACATGAATAATTCCTTCTTTCAGAAATAAAATATTTACTAAACAATAAAGTTTCCCCTTAGGATTGCTACGACATTATACAAACACACACCACCCAATATCCAAATATACTAATGATCTGAAACACATTAAAAAAAAAAACCAACCTAAACCAACCTTCCAACATGAAATTATTTCACACCGTAAGAAAATAAGCACTCTTGTTGATGGATACAATACAACAGAACAGTGTTTTTTGAACTGCATGTCAGAGCCCACTAGTGCTGAAATCCGTTTAATGGGCTGCCAACCATATGGAACAGAACAGAACAAAACAGAAAATATCTGAGTGTATTACACGTTATAAAAGAAATGTACTCTTGAGTGAAACTTCTCTTCCAGTGATGTGTTTGTGTGTGCACGCACACACGCCTGTGTGTTTATAGTCACTCACCTATATTGCTGGGCTCTGGTGGAAATTGTATTTTTCACTAGGGATCATGGCCCAAAAATTTTTAAAGCCACCGAAGCAGGGGAGATCCACGTTAGGAAAGTCCAGTGTAAGAATCCTAATTCACTGAACAGCCACATTAAGAGCTTAATTATTCCTGTTGAGTGGGATTTCTTTCAGTGACAAACTCTTCCTCTGCATTTAAAACACGCTACAATTTATGGGGAAAAATACATGCAGAACTCGTCAAGTACACCTCCTCTTTAAAATAAGGTGTACCTGTTAATGAATACAGAATTGATCTCAATTAGAGAATTTATCAGAAATCAGAAATATAAATGATTATATTGTTCAGAATGATAATGAATCAATGCCTTATAAAATAAATGATTGCAGTATTTTTCACATTAGTGGATTCACCATGGAGTAGGAGAGGAAGGGGCTGGAGAGTAAATTTAGTGGACTGGGATGGGTTTACCGCTACCCCAAATTAGACTTTGGAAAAGGGAAGTCGCCTTATGTTTGACTCCATAGAAAGCTCCCATCTTCTGAGGCCATTCTCTCAATTCCTTTCTTGAGAATGTGGCAAAGCAAAGAGCCCATTATCTCCAAGATAACGGGAGCCGAAATCAAGCAACTCATTAATGCTGGGTGGGATGACAATGGATTTTAAAGGGAGAGACCATGTCAAAAACACGTTTTTCCGTAAGCCTGAAGATTTCATGAAAAGGAAGTGTAGGGTTCAGAGGTTTCTTGAGAACAGTCTGGGGAAGATAGCCTGAAATAATTGCCATTGGTACTCGAGAGGGATGCTTCTGGACGTCACGTGGCTGAAAAAGAATGGATGGACGGAGGCATGTATGCATGCACAAAGGAGGCCAAGATTTTAATACCAATTTAAATAAACATTCCTTCACTGTTGGGGCAACTGGGTGGCTCAGTTAGGTCTCTGCCTTCCACTCAGGTCATGATCTCAATGTGCTGGGATTGAGCCCTATGTCAGGTTCCCTGCTCAGTGGAAAGCCTGCTTCTCCCACTGCCCCTGCCCCTTCTCCCTGCTTTTGCTTGCTCTCTCCTTCTGTCTCAAATAAATAAATAAAATCTTTAAAAAAAAAATTCCTTCACAGTTGCCTGTATTGGATGTCCTTATACAAGTCATTCAGAGGTGCTGGGTTGTGGATACCGTGAATATACACCCAGAGGAAGAAAGGAAAAAAACAACCGTTCTTCTGTTATCTAAATGGACACACAGGGGCTTGGGACAGTTTGCGGTGGCAGTGTCACTTGAGAAGTACTTTATTTCAAACCAGTTAGTTAGAAATATGCCAAACGTGGCCCAATGATGAAAAAGACTCTGAAGTCAAAGAAGCACGGGGAAGATTTGAATAAGTGATTTCATACAATGGGAGGGGAGAAGGATGTCGTATTTTCTAAATTACTAATTTTATATAATGTGGTTTTAAATATATGCAAGCAAGCTAATAAATTAAATACAAGTATACATCTCACCCTTTATCTGTATCTCCAAAATGTGTGTTTTCAAGTTGATGTAAAGGCTTTTTAAAACCGTCTCATTGGAACACTGCGGACCATCTTATAATTGTAGGTACCTTATACATGGGCATATACGGTAATCTGCCTCCCAGGTAACCGAGGTTCCTCAGAGCTGGGCTGGGAATGAACTAGAGTTCACTATCCCAATACATTAAAATCCCTCAGTTAAAACACCTATAGCTGCTATCCAACCATTCTTATGTGTTAAAAAAAATTCTTTATGTTATCGCTGTTCCATGTGGAATGGAGGATGTGATGCCCTGCCTCATGTCCCCTCAGCGCCCCCCAACCCCCCTCCCCAGCTCTGACAGGACTCCTCCCATACAAGCTGACAGACACCCTCTAGCCCACCCTGCCTTCTGCTTATCCACCCAAGGGATTTCTCCGGTGTCTCCAGAGCCTGCTTCTTGCTTCTTGGGATCACCTCCCCCGAAAATCTACCTGCATCCAAGTCCTTGTCTCAGGCCCTGCATGCACAAACTACTTTAGCCTCATGTGGTGATTTTGTGTCCTCTTTGGAAACCAGCTGTCTGCAAAAGTCAAGGTGAATGAGCTTTACACCTCCATGACTTACGTCTCTGGCAATGGCTCATCCATTCCTTTCCATAAGGACTCGATGATCCCTTACTGACGCACAGGAGTTTTTCTGTGGGCTGTAGGGTGTGCCCAGGTGAACAAAACATATTCAAGCCTCAAGGACTGTAGACTTGAGAATGGGGCAAGAAACATGGAGGGAGTTAAGAAACCCTATAACTAGAGAAGATTCAGACTGCGGAAGGGCCATGTGGCCATTCCAGGAGAGGCACAGCTTCCAGCTGATGAGAATTTTATCATGGCCCCGAGAGAGCCAGTTTTCAAGTTTTCCAACGTAAAGGTTTGCTGGAGGACATCCACCTTTTTATAAACTCAGCACTGATTCACACGCAGGTCAGCCCAAACATGGTAGCTGGTGAGGCCTATGGGCAACTGGTTAAATACTGAAAGGCAAAGCGTCACATTGTCCTTAAGTGTCCCTCAAGGATCCCAGGGTGACCACTCCATCCATTGGATGCCCAAGACAGGGCATGGCCTGGTGAAGCAAGGAGACCCAGGAGGCCTCCCTGCTGTTCCTCGATCACGCCGAGCACATTCCCACCTCAGGCCTCGAGCTCTTGATGTTCTCTTTGCCTCCAAGGCCCTTCCTCTAAATGTCTGTGCAGCTCATTCCTTCACCTCCCATTAAGCTGTCTCTGCTCAGGCCTTCCCTGAACACCCTCTATGAAAATAACAGCACCCTCTACATTATCACACCCTATTGTCTTCCCTGCTTTATTCTTCTCAGCACTTGCCGCCCCCTGACATGAGATATATATATCTATATATCTATATATCTATTTATTCTCTTCCTGCTAAAAAGTCAGTGAAAAGTAGGGACTTCTTCCCCTTTGCTGTATCCCTTGCACCTAGAATAGCGTCTGGTCTAGAGGAGGTGCTCGGTGAATGCTTGTCGAAGGAATGAATAAATGATTTCATCGGGAGGCCTTCAAAATCATCACTCACCACAGTCAAAATGCTATAAACTCATCTGGAATCATGACAGCCCCATAGCTCAAGGATCTAAAGGATACACGATTATTTTATGAAAAAAAAAAATTTTTTTTTGTAAAGCCTCAACATATGTTGGAGGTATGAATAAATAAAATTGTTTTAATTCTATCATAAACTTGTATGGACCATGGAATGCAACTCATTCAATGTCCATGGTGTAAATAAGAAAGAAATCCCAATATTTTGGATCTTGGATACTCTACCTTGCTTACTAAAAAAAATAAATTTATTCATGTATTCATGTGACAAATATTTATTGAGTGCTTATGATGAGTATGGTGTTGGGTGAGGTGCTATATTTGATTTTTCTTTTGAAAAATCGACTTCACACTTCCCTGTAAAGCCATATCCTGCTGTTACAGATAGAGAAAGCTCATCTTTTTGAAAACACTTTTTCCCCCATTATTTTACTATATGCTTTATTGATTTAAGTCAGCAATCCCTCAGAGAGAATAGTCACAGGAAATACTTCAGGTGGAGGTTTTTACTCAGCTAATTTTAAAGGTAAACATTTTTCTCTTTTCATTGAGTTTAAGGGAAAGAGGAACCAATATATTTAATTAAATAACATTAAATGTGCACTATTACAAAAATTATATAAGTAGTCATCAAGCTCTGCTTAAATAGGGTTAATTGGTTCCACTATACATTCATGCTCTCCAAATGCAAGCCTTCATAGCTAGGTGGTAACCTTTTGTTCCCCCCTAACCGACTCACTGCTACCTTTCCACAAGGTGCACTCCAAGACCTCATTATTCTACTTATGGTCTCAATCTGCCCACCTGTCCTTTGACTTAGAAGATGATGATCAGATTATTCTCTTTCCACCTCAAAACCCCCATGCTTTTGTCTCAAGAGTCTCTTCTGCCTTCATCCAATATCTTCCCATCTTCCTGAAGATCCCATTCTGTCTGCTTAGACTCTCTCTTACATTTTCAATCTCTCTTCCTTTCTGTGGATTTTTCTCTGGCGATGAAGTAGGCTCAAGTCTTCTTATGCTAAAAACATTACTTTCTCCATAGTACGCCACTTCTTTGATGCATCAGATTCCTTCCTCCTTTGCCATCCAATTTATTTTAAAGGAAGTATGTCTTCACAGCTTTCCATATGCATCAACCCTGACTTTTTAAAAAAATTTTTAGAGGGATTTTATTTATTTATTTGTCAGAGAGAGAGTGAGTGAGTGCAAGCAGGGGTAGCAGGCAGAGCGAGAAGCAGGCTCCTTACTGGGCAAGGAGGATCCCAATGTGGGGCTCGATCCCAGGACCCCGGGATCATGACCTGCAGTGAAGGCAGACGCTTAACAGACTGAGCCACCCAGGCATCCCGCCTCTGACTCCTTAACCCCTGGCAGCCTGGCGGCCACCACTGTTTACCTCAAAAATACTTTAGGAAAGCCAGGAATCAAATCCAGTGGCTTTTCCTTCACTGTGCTCTCAGCCCTTGGGATGTGCTATATGAGATGTGGGTGGGGGTGGCTCCCTCACCTTTCCCAGCTTCCATGACACCATATCACTGCCACCATTTTGCTCCAGCTGCCCTTTGTTTAATATTGTTCTTATCCTCTTCTTTCTCTCTCCCCCTCTAACATACAGACATGCCCCAAGGATCCTTACCCTTATCTTTTGCTTTGTTTCACTCCATTTTCTTCACTATTCAACACAATTCCTGAGGCATCAGAATCACTCCTAAGTAGATGACTCACAATTCTCTTTGTAGCTCGGACTTCTCTCCAGAAAACCTACACCTGTATTCTAGTCCCTTCACTTGGACAAATCTGTCCTGCCCGGGATGAAACCTCTTTTTTTTTTAAATTTTTAATTTTTATTTTTTTTTATTTTTATTTTTTTCTTATTAATGAATTTTTTAAAATATTTTATTTATTTATTTGACAGACAGAGATCACGAGCAGGCAGAGAAGTAGGCAGAGAGAGAGGAGGAAGCAGGCTCCCTGCTGAGCAGAGAGCCAAATGTGGGGCTCGATCCCAGGGCTCTGGGATCATGACCCGAGCCGAACGCAGAGGCTTAACCTGAAACCTCTTTTCTTTCTCCTTTTCCTCATCTTCCTCTGAACCTCCTCTCTGACAATGACGCAATCACTGTTTCAGCTGCGCCCAACGATGACTTCTGACTTACCTGCTCAGCGTTCACATTATTCCTCTCCACTCCTGCTGTCTCATTTCCTCTTACCCCTAATCTGACGATAGACTCTAACTGGTCTCCTTACAACCGGTCTTTTCTCATTGCATTATGTCCAACACAATGCTACAGGGTTACTGCAGAGTTCTGACCCTGTCAACACTCTTCCTCAGAAACCTCCCATGGCTCCCTGGTGCTTACTGAATGAAATCCGTACCCAAGCTGTTCGACAACCTTGGACAACCTATCTTTCTCCCCTTACCTCTCATTACATCCCTTGACATTCTGCGTGCCTCAGCCAAAGCACACCATTTTTGGGGCAAGCCCACACCTTCCCATCACCAAGTCTCTGCTACTCATTCTTCAAGGATGCCTTCCGTTCCCTGCCAGCCCAAACACCACCTGTCTCAGTCTCAGCTCAAATGCTACCTCTTTCACGTAACCTTCCCCAACTCTTCCAGTGGAAGTCATTGTTACATCTTTTTTATTTTATTTTATTTATTTGACAGACAGAGATCACAAGGAGGCAGAGAGGCAGGCAGAGAGAGAGGAGGAAGCAGGCTCCCTGCTGAGCAGAGAGCCCGATGTGGGGCTTGATCCCAGGACCCTGGGATCATGACCTGAGCCGAAGGCAGAGGCTTTAACCCACTGAGCCACCCAGGCGCCCCAGGCATTGTTACATCTTATGACTACCCACAGCACTGAAGGACTACGCTACAAGGTAGCCATTTTACACCATTTTTATAGTTAGTTACAGGTACGCCCTATCTCCCAGACTTCCAGACCATGAACTTCCTCTGAGCAGGATCTAAGTCTTATTCTTCACATCTCTGGCCCTCTCAATCTGCCAAACTCATCCAAGGCACACAGAGCCTGAGAGGTAGGACGCAGTTAAATATTTGTGAGTTAATGATTTTAACCCAAAGGGTTAACTTTGGCTTCTAGTCCTTGAAATTCTCTCAATTTTAGCCACAGTTACTTTTCCCTTGAAGTATATAAGTCTCATTTCCCCATGGTACCATAGTTTATTCCTTTCAGCTGCACAGGCCAATTTGCAAATGTCTTTTACTTCCAAGTTTTCTGAAAAATAAACTTCTTTAAGAAACTCAATAATAGAAAAAAAAAAAGCATTAATGGCCCTTTAAGTGAAGAAAATGCATCCACACAAAACAAAAGGTACAACTGTTTACCAGACTGAATTATAGAAGTTAAGCTGTACTATTAAATTGACGAGTCCAATCTTTGGAAAAGCCGGGCACTGTATTTTTTAAATCATCACATTTACACTAGAAAGGAAATCACTAATTCCTGAGTCATTGACTGTGTTGTTTATAATTATTCTTCTTCTAAACAGTATATTTACCTTGTCAATTTCTAATACCCTTTAACTTTTCCATAAGACCTTTACATCTCTGGATTTTGCTTGCAAACATAAAGAAAACTTAAAAAAGAAAGAAAGAAACAAAACCTCTTCAAACGCCTTTTAAATTCCATAAGTACTTTTCCCAGAAAGACATTGGCAGAACTAGTAGGGAGTAAAACTAAGATTCAAAATCATTTTT
This sequence comes from Mellivora capensis, assembly GCA_004024625.1. Taxonomy (NCBI): domain Eukaryota; kingdom Metazoa; phylum Chordata; class Mammalia; order Carnivora; family Mustelidae; genus Mellivora; species Mellivora capensis. The sequence continues at coordinate 218,729 of PISX010000864.1, forward strand.
ATAATTTATCCTTAAATCTTGGAGGGGATCCAATAACCTCACACTAACATTTTAGAAGGCTTGACTGAAGGACATGGGGAAATTTAACGTTTACAGTTTCAAGAGCACCTGCTCCATGTATCATCATTAATTAAGAGAAGATACACAGGAAAAAAATACCATACATGCACAGCACTAGTTTTATTATTTTCAATGTAACAGCACTATCATTCAGGCTTTGGCAAAACAAAACAGAATTTTTTTTAAAAGAAAAAGAGAAAGAACCCTCTGAGGCCAACGTGGTATATATTTAATTATATAGCCTTGACTGCTACAGGCTTTTCAAAGAGGATTGGGGCCGCTAGTTTGGATTCTGACAGCAATGCAGCAGAATTTAAGGTGTTGTAGTTTAAATATGTTCTAAGCAGGCTGGTCTTCTCACACAACATTTTAATAAAGAAGCATCAAGATATGAAGCACAGAGGTGCATGAATTCCTACAAATACCACAGGAGAAATACAGGCACTGGGGAGTCCAACTGCGGTGGACGCACACAGGACTATGCTATCTCCCTATCTCTACCCAGCCCCACATAAGCCTATCTTTATCGCGCAGAGACAATTAAACAGCCATAGACTCTGGATGCAATTCCGTGTCCTGGCTCCCACTGGGTGACTTACTGCCAGCCTGACATTTTTCAAATTCTCTGTTAGCAGACTACATCGGCTAGGAAAGCAGACTTTACCAAACCAGGACCCCATCACCATGTGTCTTAGGGATTTCAGATCGTGAATGATATATGGCACCACCTAGCCATTGTGAGAGCTGGAAGAGTGGATGACACCAGCAGTAGAAATAAAGTATCCCTGTTCCTTTGGAAAACGCCCTGCCTGTGTGACACTGACCAACTGTACGAAACCTTTCTCCGTCCGATCTTTCCGTTTTTAAATACTCCCCCTGACCCCATCTTTCTATACACACCTCCAGAGCTCATTCTATAAGAACCAACATAAAGATCAACCATTCTTCAGCCCTAAGGCTTCCGCTGTTGGAATGTGGAAGGAGAAGGTCTGGTTGACATTCAAAGTTGTGGGGACAGAGAGACGAATGTGGCCATGAAAGACCCCTCTCCTTCAGGTCAGACAAGCAATAAACAATAGAAACTGCAGAGTCAGGGCATCTAAGACCCTTACAGAACAGGGGCTGAGGAGAGAAGTCCCACAGGATAGAAGCTGCCTTCAAATCCAGGGAGGCTAGCAAGCCCAGAAAGGGTAACCATGATCCTATTTCCCTGCCATGCGCCCAAAGCCACATGCACATTCCCACATCCCCGCGTCAAGAAGCCAGAGAAAGGGGAAGCGAGAATCCCATCCACACGAAAGAGCAGAACACAGACTGTACTCAGAGTTGCAGGGTCAGGATAACAAACGCTGTCCCGCAGACAGCGGGGGGCAGCAAGTCAGGGCACCCACACATCTCTGGGTTTGGAGCTCAGTTAGGGGAGCCGTGGAGGCAATCACACGAGTACACACACATACACACACTTACACGCATGGGATTTTACAAATCCGCACCTACCCCACTGCCTCTCTCCACGCACACACCAAGTGCATCCTGCCCACCTCATCGTTGCCATCACCACACTCTTTCTCCGGGAGAGTCAGCCAAGGGATGAGAGAGCCTAGCGGGGATTCCTGGAAATGTCATTCTCCAACACCTTCAGTCCACCACCCCCATCCCCTTGGCTGTACCTTTTACACACACACACACACACACACACACACACACTCTCCTTGCATGACTGTCATCAGGCACGCCCGCTGCCTCCAAAGCCCCGCATCTCCGCGCGCACCGGACACCAGGCGTCCCTGCCTTCAGCGCCTCCTTCCCCCGCCCCGTTGGCTCGATGGCTAAAGGCACTGCCCCTGGATGTCGCCGGCAGTCCCCGTTCATCCGCACTATTGTTCCTTACCGCCCGTGTCGCGCCCGGGAGTACCACCCCCCCGCCCCCGGCAAGGACCGGGGCTCCGTCGCGGGCAGCATCAGCGCCGGGCACCCCCCTCCCTCTCGGGCTGTGGTACCTTGCCTGACAGCTGGGTCCGCGGGCCCGCGGGAGCAGGCGGCGCTAATGACAGCGCTGGTGCCAAGCCTGGGAATAAAGCTCCGCTCCAGCCGCTCCTACCTCCAGCACCACCATCTTCTCCCGCCGCCGCCGCCGCCGCCGGGACCGCAGTCGCCCTCGCCCAGCTCCGGCTTCGGCTCGGCAGCCGCTGCTCGGGCCCCTCCGGCCCGCGGCCCCACCCCCTTCTGCCCGCCCGCCCGCCCCTCGTGACGCGCGCCGGGGCCGAGCCGGGCCGGCCTGCGCGGGAGGGCGCCCGGGGGAGCGCGCGCGCACACGCCGGCGCTAGTAGCGCCCCTGCCGCCCACGCCCACCCGCGCGCACGCGCGCCGCGCGAGCCCGAGGCAGCGGGGCGGGGTCCCCCGGCGGTCGCCAGCCCCAGCGCGCCAGCCCCGGCGTGGGTGGGCGTGCGCGGCGCCGGAACCTCCCGCAGCCGGTCGCGCCCCGGCCGGGAGGGCGAGTCCCGGCGCGCGCGGGCTGGGCGCACGGAGCGGGAAGTGCGGCTGCATCGCCCCGGGGCCTGACGCGGACCTCCACCCGCCTCAGCAGGCGCCTCAGGGGGGCCCGGTTTCCTTAAGCAGACGCTGTGGCCAACCTCGGCGGGCAGGACCGCGAAGCCGGGCAGCCGCGTCGGCCCCTGCGGCGTGTTGTCTGTCCTGAGTTACTCCTGAGCGTTCCCGCTTCCCAGCCCCGGGAATACCGCCGGCACTTCTCAGCCCGGCGGCCGCACAGCCCCCCTCCGAAAAGCGGCTCGACGGCGGCTCCGGGGCGCGCTGCAGTCCTGCGTTTGCGCCGCTAGGGGGAGAGCCTCCTGGGTTCGGGCCCGAGCGAGCCGGCCGCGTCGGCAGCTCTCCAGGGAAGCTGCCGGGTCCTGAGGGCGAGGCCCAAAGCCGCCCGCTTCTGATGCTGGGAAATGCCCGGCTGGGTTTTCTGCCCGCTTCTCGATTCTGGTTGGTCAGAACTTGAAGTGTATTGGGGGCCGGCTTAGGGCATCAGCCCCCGAGGTGGCTGGGGGGGAGGGGACCTTTGCAGCAGGGAGCAGGTGGCAGGGGCTGTGCGTTAATGAAAAACAGCGGGCGGGACCGGCCTCGGGAGACCTGGGTCCTGGCGCCAGCCTCACCTGTAATTGGTGGTGCAGTACGAACCAAGCCATTCCCCCTCTTCGGGACAGATTTCCCAGGAATAATAAGTTATATTTGCACACAGCCATACAGTTTGCAAAGCCTGCTTCGTACGCATTCTCATCTAGTAAAACGGAGATGAGCCTTGGTTATCCAGATCTCTTGGGAAATGGATCTTTTACCGCACCGTGTTTCCGTATTATTTTAAGCACAATGCCTTGAGAAAAATCGGGGGGCGTAGGCAGAAGCATTCCTGGAAGCTTGTGCTTTAGCTTTAAAATTCATATGAATTTTGCATTCTAATCCATAGTGAATCTTTTATTTTTGCTTTAATAAAGAAAATAATAGCTTCTCCCTTGTCAAAAAGATCTTGTAGTGAACTTGAAATATTTACCAGGAAGATGTAGCATGCTTGTGCTGTGACATTACATACTCTTCTTTTTTTTTTTTCTTTTTTCCAGTAAATATTTATTGCGCATGTATTCCAGACATGGTCTTTGTTCTCCCAGAGCTCACAGTACCCTGGAGGAAACAGGTATCGAACAATCAAACTAATGATTAAATGCAACTATGATCCGTTTTCAAATGCAAAAGTGCTAAGGGTTTACAAGGAAACCTAGATTCCAGGATTGAATAAAGCTCCCCAAGAAAATGACCTTTCAGGTTGCCCAGGAGAGGCAGCAGTGAGACAGGTTCAGGTAGAGAGAAGAAAGTGTGCAGAAGAAACCCACCCAGGTGGGGTTGAAGTGGAGGGGATGTGAGACCAGTTGGAGAGGGAGGCAGCAGAAGCCAGAATCCGCAGGACCTTGTGGGCCATTTTTTTTTTTTAAAGATTTCATTTATTTATTTGACAGAGAGAGATCACAAGTAGGCAGAGAGGCAGGCAGGGAGAGAGGAGGAAGCAGGCTCTCCGCAGAGCAGAGAGCCAGATGTGGGGCTTGATTCCAGGACCCTGGGATCATGACCTGAGCCGAAGGCAGAGGCTTTAACCCACTGAGCCACCCAGGTGCCCCTTTAATAAGGATTTTATTTTATGAGCCTTGGCAGGTCACTGAAAGGCTGTAAGGGTTGGGAGCAGGTGACCATGAGCTCATTTTGTTTCCTGAAAGATTGGTGAGGTAACCGTGTAACTGTGTGAACACCTGATTCTTAGAGGGCCAGGGTCCAGGCCTGACCTCTTGACACACCCCTGCCTGTGTACGCTCCTTGGTGAGCATGTGGTGTTTTCAGTTTCTACACTACTCTGCTTTCCTACGTCCCAGTTTTGGAGGGCTCTCAAAGTGCCTCACTGTAATAGTCCCTCATCTGTTAACTTTTAATCTGCTAGGGTTTTAGAAAAGAAGTTAAGTATTCTTGTTAGAATTTCAGGCTAGGGGCGCCTGGGTGGCTCAGTGGGTTAAAGCCTCTGCCTTCAGCTCGGGTCATGATCCCAGGGTCCTGGGATCGAGTCCTGAATCCGGCTCTCTGCTGAGCAGGGAGCCTGCTTCCCTCTCTGCCTGCCTCTCTGCCTACGTGTGATCTATGTCTGTCAAAAAAAAAAAAAAATTTCAGGCTAAATAAGGGGATCTAGGTTCCGAGGGAGATTCTTTCCTCTGCATAGACTTGCTGCCATTTGGTTTCTTATCTCAGAGAGCTTTCTGCTTATCTTCTCCTTTTGCATTGTGTTTCCAGGGAGGCGAAGTTCCTGGATTCGTGAGTGAGAGATACATTATTGCTTTAATAATACCATCCCCTCAAATCTTGCATCACAGGATTTTTGTGCAAATGAAAGAAAGTGTGTAAATTACTTTGTAAAGAATTAAGTGCCATATGAATGAAAGTAATAACTGTTATAATGGCTGCTTAGAGACCTTCAAAACTAATTAGTTACCAAATATTAATATTTGGAAAACCCACTCCTTCCTCGTCCCCCACCCTCCCACAAAAGACACAAATATACCTATCCCTCATGGACAGTGCAGATCGTCATCCAAAGTGCTCATGCTACTCTTTGTGCCTTGGCTGGCAGGAAACTGAAAGCCCAATTTGCAGGTCATTGTAGGAAATGAGTGGATTCACAGTGCATTCATATCTATGTCTTAGCGCTTCCTTTGGTCTTGTTCTTTTATTCTGTCTGCAGTTTTTCTATGCCTGCTTTATTGGTATTTTCCTAATTTATTATAGGTATTCTTATAAGCAACTTCAAATATATGGCTTGCCTACGTTTAACAAGGGTATTCAGTATTTCAGAAGGCAGCGTATAAAACAACAGGCAACCTTCCAGCCGTTGTACCAGGTAGCTACTATAGACACTATGCCAAGTGGCTGGGGTTCAGGTTGAAGCCTTGACCGGCGTTGCGCGTGGATCAGAAGTCTCTGTGCCTACCAGTTTAGAGCCTTGTATTATAGGCAAACTCATTTGTCCCCCACTGGCTCATAGGTAATTTCCTTTGGTGTGATCTCTGAGATCCCAAACTCCATCACCCTGCCCGTACCAAGCACTGTTTGTCACTTGGTAAGAGGGCAGGGATCCATGAACTTTTATTCATTTAGGTTTCTTTTTATCAGCAAAGACCTGAAGATTCCAGGATTCACTAAATTCATTCACACTTCACAAGGGTGTGACCATGTCTTCCAACCTTTGGTATGACTCTGGACAGCCGCAACTGGAAATGTCTCTTTTGGTAGTGGTGGATACTCTTCCTTGATTTCAAGTTCCTTAGTGATTACCTTCTTTCTCTCTCAGTCCTCAAGTTTAAGTCTTTTTTTTTTTTTAAGATTTTATTTATTTGAAAGAGAAGAACACAAGTTAGGGGGGAGGTTTGTAAGGGGCAGAGAGAGAGGGAGAAGCAGACTCTCCACTGAGTGGGGAGCCCGATGCGGGGCTCGACCCCAGGACCCTGAGATCATGACCTGAGCCCAAGGCAGATGCTTAACCCACTGAGCCACCCAGGTGCCCCCTCAAGCTTATGTCTTAGGAGCTGAGGGTATATGCAAAACAAACACTCATTGGCCTATGGGTAAAGAGTTTTTTCCTTAAGGATTTTAAGATTTTATTTATTTATTTATTTATTTATCTGATAGAGAGAGAACAGGAGAGAGTCAGTGGGAGAGGGAGAGAGAGAACCTCAAGCAGAACCCATATCCGGCGTGGATCCTGACATGGGGCTTGATCCCATGATCCTGAGATCATAACTTGAGTCGAAGTCAAGAGTCAGACACTTAGCCAACTGAACCACCCAGGCTCCCTTTTCTTGAGGATGTTAGTTCTGCTAACGTTGGGTAATCCAGAGACCTTTGTAATCCATGGAATAGTCATTTTTGTCACAGAATTTTAAATGTGTGAACAAAATGAACAGTTATGAAGTGTACAAGTCCTAAACTTTAATACATTTGCTTTTATATGCTGATTCTTGTTTCACCAGCTTTTTCTCTAGACATAAATTCTGTCTTGGCTTCAGGTAGGTCCCCTTCTTTTCCTTTTGTTCCCCAGACAGGTCAGGAGGCCCCCTCTTTATTTTTCATGACTCCCATTCAGTGTGACCTTGAATGATTTCATCCAGAGCTGTGTCCCATGGCTGTGCTTACGTGATGCTTTGGAAAGCACTCTGATGCCACATAGACTATTTCTGCCTCTGAAAATGAAGTTTCTTTCTTTTTTTTTTTTTTTTTAAAGATTCTATTCACTCGACAGAGATCACAAGTAGGCAGAGAGGCAGGCAGAGAGAAAGGGGGAGGCAGGCTCCCCGCTGAGCAGAGAGCCCGATGCGGGGCTCGATCCCAGGACCCTGAGATCATGACCCGAGCCGCAGGCAGAGGCCTTAACCCACTGAGCCATCCAGGCGCCCCTGAAAATGAAGTTTCTGAGGGAGGAGTGTCATGGTAGTGTGTCGTCTTTTTTAAGTGGTTGTCTGCCTATCCCCGGAACCAGCCTCCACAGTGAGTGGCATGGCGCCCATTCCTGGAGCTGGTTCAGTCCTCCCCAAACCACATGGCTGATGGAGGAGAGAGTGAGACCTAGGGACCACACAGAGCAGGAAATGGACAGAGGCCAACGGAAGCACCAACCACTGTGTTCATCTCAGGCTTATAATGGTGAAAGATGAGAAACCTTCACCTAAATATACAGGAATAAGGGAATTGATACAGCCTTACAGTGTTATAGTATACAACTGTTAAAGATACCACATCCACAGATTTTTTTTTAATAACATGAGAAAAAGTTTTAAGTTTCCATCTTCACTGAAAAACTCCAGATAGAAAATGGTATGATCAGTTGATTACAACTATTAAAAAGTACACAGAAAACAAGTACATCAAAATGTTAGTAATGGTCCACTCATTTAGTGGTTAAAAAAAAAAATTCTACAATGTACAATGATCTTGACAATGTTATTGAATAACAAAGATTATTAAAAATGTGGCTTGTAGGGGCGCCTGGGTGGCTCAATGGGTTAAAGCCTCTGCCTTCGGCTCAGGTCATAATCCCGGGGTCCTGGGATCGAGCCCTACATCGGGCTCTCTGCTCCGCGGGGAGCCTGCTTCATCCTCTCTCTCTGCCTGCCTCTCTGCCTACTTGTGATCTGTGTCTGTCAAATAAATAAATAAAATCTTTTTAAAAAATGTGGCTTGTAAAAGTAACGTTACCACTGGATGTTGTAAAAATAACTATTGGGTCACTTTGCATTCTAAAGCATTTTTTTTTTCCAGATTTGATTTATCCTTCCTGGCTTATTTGAAATACCACATACTTCAAGAAAACGTTCTCATGTTATGTTGCTCTCACAGGTGTATCTTATTGTCTGATAATTTGTCTGTGATATTATCAGCCTTACAGCCTCTCTGCAATGTCAGGATATAAATAGACAAAAATTGATAAAATTGTTCATTCCATTTCACATCTGCCTATACACTTGGTTGTTTCCCAATTTATTTCAGTAAAAAAATAACTGAATATTATGGTCATGTGGTAGAAATGCCATAATATATTGATATGTTTAATTCATCCAGGAAACTGAGAACACTTTAATCAGGAGAAAATATGGCTGTTTGTATAATATATTATATATATATATGTATATATAACATTACAAACAGGAGTGTATTTCCTTCAAAATAAGAAACTGTGAAATTAAGTCCTCAGCAATTTCAGAATTTTTTTTTCTCTCAGTATGTGTTTTCTACAGATTCATAGCCCTTTACCATCTTATTAATGGCGAAATGGTAGTAAACACCAGTGTTTAAGGAAGATGGACAGGGTAAAAATATAAAATTGATAAAATTCTAATAACCAGTTTTTTTCTTTTACCAATTCATAAACAAACACATAGGCTACCATTATCCATTTTTGGCAGGAGATCCCTCAGTTCTGTTTCTAGAATAGCACTGACATACGGAAGCACAATTTAAAAACACTACTCTGATCCTATTTTCTGAAAGGCATTTTGTCTCGGGTACATTGTATTACCTCCCAGACCAATTCACAGAACTTTCAAGAGCAGGAACCCAGTGTCAAGCACCTAGCTTATCACAGAGTACCTACTCTATTTGTTGGTTGATGATATATTTACTAACTGTCCTTCCCATTACTCCAGTTGGGTTGTTCAAGATTATCAAAGTGATTTGCCTTTAGAAAGGTTTCTTTTTCCTTTGTTACTATTTTTTTTTAAAGATTTTGTTTATTTCCTTGAGAGAGAGCATAAGCTGGGGGGTGGGGGCAGAGGGAGAAGCAGGATCCCCCCGCAAAGCAGGGAGCCCCATATGGGCTCAATCCCAGGCCCCCAGGATCATGACCTGAGCTGGAGGCAGACACTTACCCCACTGAGCCACCCAGGCACCTTCTTTGCTACTATTTTTGCAAGTATTCAGTAGCTTTTGAAAAAAGTTAGGTATCTCTATTGGCTCAAAAATAAGGAGCCCAGGTAGGCCTTTAATAGGAAATAAAATCAGTGTGAGCCGTTTTATCAGACCTTCATCAATTTTGCCAGCCAAGAGAGATCGTCTCTCTCTCTTCTTCCCTCTTTCTCTCTCTCATACACATGCGTACACACCAACTGGGGTGATAAAAAATGGACAAAGCAGGGTCTGGCCAAACTGTGTTTTCATTTTTGTTGTTGTCAGTGTTTGTTAGGCTAAATACTGTGTGTTCAGGGAATGAGGTTAGTTCTCTCTCTTCTAGAACTCAAATCTATAGTTTAATGAGCAGCGGTTTTTTTTTTCCTTCCTTAAAAGACATTTTGTTTCCTAATTGTAAAAAATATTATGGCCCCTAGCTTTGATGGTTTCCGTTTAACCAAAAGGCTTTAAAGTGTCTCACAGGCAAGAAATATATGTACTTTAAAGCACTAAGGTTAGACAAATGCATTTGCTTCCAGAAAAATAATAGAGATCATCTTCCTAATGGATAAACCTCTGAAAAATGAAAAGAAACAATGGAGGGTCTTTGACTTTTACTGTAAAACAGAAAACTGACTTTAAAAAAGGGACATATGTGGGGCGCCTGGGTGGCTCAGTGGGTTAAAGCCTCTGCCTTCAGCTCAGGTCATGATCTCAGGGTCCTGGGGGTCTCTGCTCAGCAGGGAGCCTGCTTCCCTTCCTCTCTCTCTCTGCCTGCCTCTCTTGCCTACTTGTGGTCTCTGTCTGTCAAATAAATAAATAAAATCTTTGAAAAAAAAAAAAAGGGACATATGTTAGTGTAACTTAAAAAAACAAACACTATCTACTTGTCTTTTATACCTCAAAGACACTCATCTTTCTTCTGCCTTCTCCTCCAAACTCATATTGTTTTATTAAATCTGACTGTGGAGATGCTTCTGAGTTAGGTCAGTTTTGCTGTGGATTGAATTTTGAAAGCACATTTTAATTTCGGCATTCATGCAGCCGAGCCCTGCTAAATTGAATAGGGCTGTGGTTGTGGGAACTGCAGGAACTGAAATGGAACCAAGAAATCTGTTACTGGAGAAACCTTTGAGAACTGACAGATTTTAAGTCACCCTTAATAAGGTCTGATAGGTTAAGGAATAACATGTTCTGGGATTCAGGAAAGCAGCTTTTCACCCTTCTTTGCCATTTGGGAATTATTTTCATCCTCACGCTGCTGCAAACCTATCAAGAAAACTGAATTGAAACGGGTCTCAGTGAGCTGTGTAGCCTATATCTGAAACTTTTGCAACAATAAAATTCTCTTGCCGAGTGGGTAGGTAGGACTGTGTTTCTAGCATGTGGCTCAAAGGGCATCAGGTATCATTCTAATTCTGTTCCTAAAGAACAAAGAATAATCCGTTAGGCTTCTGTATGGTCTGCTTAAAAAAAGAGAAAAGGATGGTTGAGGAATGTTAGCTATGGATCCTGTTGACTGATGCTGAATCTTAATGTAATGGAGAGTTAATTATTTCCTGAATTCTTCTGTGGATTACTAGTTCTGGGAGAAGACAGTAGTTATTATGTAGGAGAAAAAAGACATTCCAGGATCCAATAAGCCTTGAGAACCCTGGAGTAAATGAAGTTCTATAATTTGTTGTTGTTGTTATTTCATTTTATTTTTATTGCAGAATTCCTGTGAGCCTTTAATTGTGAATTTCCAGGAAGAGAATAGAGACATAAGCTCTAAAATGTTTGGTGTTCCCTTGGCAAGAAATCTTTTGAGGGACAGGCAAGGCTGTGTTATGACTTTTGTGATCCTCATCCTTCAAAAACAAATATTAAAGATTATAACTCTGTTAGTGTAAGGATGAATATATTAATATTATATAACAAAACATTTTCTCTGACCTAAAAGTCCTTTTTTTTTGCTTCTGATATTAAAAGAAGTTAAAACATTTTTGTGGGCTCCTAGAAGTATTGAGGACCCCAGGCTTTGTACCTATTCTAAGAGGCAGGTTGGCCATATGGACAGGTGTTCTATAGGAGGGGTGAGTTCCCGCACAAAACCCACACAATGGAATCAGGCAGCACAGTATGGTGGTCCTTCAGCAGTCCTGAGATGGTGGGCTCCAGGGTCATTCTCTTCCTTTATTCTGGGGGAGCTGAAGAAAGGAGAGTCTACACACACACACACACACACACACACACTCTATGGCAAGAAAGCCGACTAAGGCAACTCCCCCTGTCATTGATTCTGTGTGAACTCTATCCACCCAGAAATGTTCCCTTAAACTAAAATACTGTGTCTGTTTTTAATGGGCTCAGTGTGAATCTGCACAGGGTTAGATCCATGAGCTAGAAAAAGAGATGCATAGTTACTCGTGTCTACATATGAATCTAAAAATCCATTCATACTCAGGCCATCTTTCAAAGGAAAAGTTCCACTGCTTAGATTGATGTCACCAACTTTTACTAGGACTTTCAAGTTGTGGTTCTATTATTTTGTCACAGTGAACTCACTGACCAGAAATACAGAGAGAGGAACATTATTAATCCTTCCTTGACAAGTAAAGTAGGGGTAAAGAACTGTGGGTAAGGCTCACAGTGACTTGGGCATGATACCAAATCTGACTTTTTAAGTTATGTTAACCCTATTGCCAAAGATTCACCTTGAAAGATAAATTAGTAAGAAGGAGTTTTCTATTTAGTCTAGGGATGTTCAACTCCGTTGTAGTAGTATTTTGTTTTTCTGTTAAGTGTATATTTACTCAAAAGCAAATTGCCATGTCTGGCTCAGAGGCTAAGGTAAATAGATCCCAGAAATATACCAACTACATATGAGTATTTAGTACATCATAAATATGGTATTTCAGATTAGTGCAGAAAAGATGGATTATTTGGTGAATGGTATCAGGCCAACTGATTAGAAATTTGTGACAAGAAGAAACTGGGTCTTCATCTCATACTTTACATCAAAATAAATTCTGATGCTTCAAAAATAAAAATGTAAAAATAATTAAATCATAAAAGATACTTGTAGAAAACATAAATATTATTTACATTCTTGGAGTGGGGAAAATCTTTCTAAGCATGACACAGACCCAGAATTAGAAAATACTGATAAATAAAACTACATTAAACTTAAAGATTTTCTATACAAGAAATTGAAAATAAAAAGTGAAAAGAAAGTCTTAGAAAATTGTGCAAATAACATAATAAAGGGCTACATTCCTGGATATAAAAAGAGCTTTCTCCCATCCAAGTACTAACCAGGCCCGACCCTGCTTAGCTTCCGAGATCAGACGAGATCGGGCGCGTTCAGGATGGTATGGCCATAGACTAAAGCTATCTACACATTTAATGCGATCCCTATCAAAATCCCACCCATTTTTTTCAAAGAAATGGAACAAATAATCCTAAAATTTATATGGAACCAGAAAAGACCTCGAATAGCCAAAGGAATACTGAAAAAGAAAGCCAAAGTTGGTGGCATCACGATTCCGGACTTCAAGCTCTATTACAAAGCTGTCATCATCAAGACAGTATGGTACTGGCACAAAAACA